>CAKAOH010025769.1:0-28137 GCA_916701665.1 Sebastiscus tertius | reverse complement strand
GCACAGAGAAAATGGCACAGCACAGAAGCAAAAGGCAGTCTATTTCAAGGTTATTGATGCCATCTTTTTCATGACCTCATTTTTAATTCAGAGCGCTGGGCCCTGACAGCTAATCTCGGGAAACGGTTTAAATAAATATCATTAAAGCTTCCCCGTAGCTGCAGCCGCAGACCTTGGCTTGGACATCTCTGCATTGATTTTCCCCCCGTGCGCTAATGAACGGCGCCCGGCGACTAAAAAACAGTAACTTTGGAAATTACAATTAGCTGAGGTTATCTCCTGTTCAATTCCCCGCCATGTAACTCCATTACTACCAGTGATTACCACCTGCTCCTGGACAGCATAAATATAGTGATTATGCCCCTGGCTCCATCGTTCACAATAACATCTCCTAGGAAACCATTTCATATGATTTTACCATTAGGGCTGTAAAGGGATAATGTGTGTAATTTAAAATGTGAGCTGAATGCTTGTGGATTTTCACAGTCTTTAACCCAAATAATGCCAAGAATATCCACTTCATTTGAGGCAATTATGTCCCTGAAAAATTGTTTCCTTTCTTCCTACTAGCGTGATATTTCCTGCCCTACTGTACTTTGGCCCGCTGAGACAAATCAGAAGTGATCCTTCTGAGAGCAGAGGAAAACGTAAGTGCTGTTCCAGTTTGTACATTCTTCCCTGTGAATTATATTTCTGTAGCACATTGACTAATGATTAAAGGTGGAAACAAAGACGCCTCTGGGGAACAAACACACACTTCAGCGAGCCCACAAACAGCCTCATTCATCATGCGGAGAGAATGGCCGTGTTTGCTGAGTTAATACAATGAAGCTAATTGCCCTCCAAGCAGCCCAAACACCAAGGCTCAGCTAAAATTATTCCCCTGAATGGAAACTTGCTCAGCTTCAGCTGATCTCTCTCTCTCTCTCTGTCTCTCTCTCTCTCTGTCTCATGCCCCATCACCTCCACCCCTCCCTCTCACACCTTCTCTCTCTGTCAGCCTGATATTCACTGCAGTGTGTGGATATTATTGCTTCGTATTGATTCAGCATTATTTTCTCTCAGCTGCTTCTCGGTGGCTGGTGAAGGAAAGGCCAGCGCAGCAGCAGTCACACCTCAGCGCCTCCCGCACGGTTTCCTCCTACGCCGCCTGTCTTCCTACCACCCTGTTATATTTACACCTTTTAAACTGACCGGCAATTTAGCTTTTCGCATCTGGCTTCAAAGTCATTTCTTGGCAGAGACACATCAAAACAACAAGGATCAAAGACATATTTGGAGTTTTGGGATAAAATGATATTTGTCCGGCATCATCTCTGACACGAGGTGTTAAAAAGTTATTATTTGCTATTATTAATAGAGATGTTACGATATCTGAACTTGTGGTATTGGCTAGTTATTACTAAGGCTGTCATTCGATTAAAATATTTAATCGCCAATAATCGCATGATTGTCCATAGTTAATCGTGATTAATCACAAATTAAATCGCACATTTTTTATTTGTTAAGTATTTAATGCCCTTATCAACATGGGAGTGGGCAAATATGCTGCTTTATGCAAATGTTTGGATATATTTATTATTAGAAATCAATTATCAACACATAACAATGACAAAAATTGTCCAGAAACCCTCACAGGTACTGCATTTAGCATAAAATAATATGCTCCAATCATAACATGGCAAACTGCAGCCCAACAGGCAACAACAGCTGTCAGTGTGTCAGTGTGCTGACTTGACTATGACTTGCTCCAAACTGCATGTGATTATCATAAAGTGGGCGTGTCTGTAAAGGGGACCATAGAATACCTATAGAACCCATTTACATTCACATATCTTAAGGTCAAAGGTCAAGAGATCCCTTTGAAAATGGCCATGCCAAAATTTAGCGTAAGTTTGGAGAGTTATTTAGCTTTTAGCTGGTATGACATGGTCGGTACCAATGAATTTCTTAGGTTTTCTAGTTTCATACGACACCAGTATCTTCACTCTAGCTTTAAAACTGAGCCGCTACAACCTAAAAATTGCAAGTTGTGTTAATGCGTTAAAGAAATTAGTGGCGTTAAAACTAAAACATTAACTGTTATTATTGCTTCAACTTTAACAGCTATTATTATTATTATTATCATTATGATTATTGTTGTTATTATTATGATGCTGATGATGATAACTATTATTATTATTATTATTAACAATAATAATAATAATAATAATAATAATAATAATAATAATAATAAACAGCTTGTTGGATTTTTCACTGTGAAATATTGCCGACGAAGAAGAATTGATTTTGATAAACAATTTTTTGATTTCTTTCTAGGTTAATAAATGATAGTCTCTATATTATATAGAGAGGCGAAGTCCCGCCCCTTCTGGTGGACACCATGGGACCTAATTTCGGAAAAATAAGTACAGTAGTCAATGACGAGAGACAAATATTTATTTGATCCTGTTTAAATTGCTCCATGAATCACACATATTATGTTTGTCAATTTAAAACAGAATTTTTCAAGTCAAGGAAGTCTCATTTTGTCGTAGTATCATTTAGTTTTGTGTGAAACCGCTCAGTGAACTAAATCTCTCGTCTCGCACAATATACAGTACGTCACCAACACTAGCCAGCTAGCTAACTTAGCTATGTTCCACGCACAAGTGACACATTTTCTTACCTGATGTGTTCTATCCAGCGACTCCTGGTCTTTTTATCAGCCGGGAAGCGAAAGAACGAGTGAGACCCGTTGCCGGTGTGACTATATCCCGTTACGAAACACACAGGCATCGTAGCAGTCTTCTACTTCAAAAGTTTTACAACAAACTGAGACTTTCTTGACTTCAAAATGATGTTTTAAATTGACAAACATCATATGTGTGATTCATGGCGCAATTCAAATGGAATCGAAGACATATTTTGTCTCTCTCCGTTGACTATCGTTCATATTTTGTCCACCGGAAGGGGCAGGACTTTGCCTCTCTATAGACTGACGTACTCGCCGATACCCGATCCAGAATTTTGGGCGGTATCGGATACATTTCCGATTCAACGCCAACTCTACCACAACTCTAATTACTGTATTAGTATAAATAAGGAACTCCGCCTTTAACACACATCCCTGTTTGAGGCAGTGAGGAAGAACTAGGAACGCAGCGTAAACACTGAAAGCACCCTGAGCCCAACTTTTAAATGCACATTATCAACTTGTGTACGAATACGACACACTGAACAATACACCCTCACACCTATGGTTTCACAAATTTCCTGGAAAAGCCTCTCCTGCCTGTGCTTGCAAATTCGCTTACAGCGTGCAATCTTGACACAATATGAAGCTGCCCGGCTCCCTCGTATGGTACTGCTGGCACATTGCTGTATTACTGACAGGTGTGTGTGCGTGTGAGTGTGTGTGTGTGTGTGTGTGTGTGTGTGTGTGCCTGAGCTGTGCTGATGCATGAACCAGCAGCAGCCGGAGGGACGTGGAGAGGGTCGCCGGCCCGGAGGAATGACCTGCCTCATGAGCGACTGGTTATCTCTTGTTGGGAAGATCGTATTTGGCATTTGTTTAACCTTGGGAAAGTGGGCGTGTGTGCGCGTTTGTGTATGTGTGTGTTTGTGTGCGGAGTGTGTGCAAGCAGCCCTGCATAATACCCTCACAGCTCCCTCAGGATCATATTCATATGCTTGCTTTGGTTTGGTAATACCATCTGAGTGATTATAATGTGGATGTTGAAAATGCTGCAGTATCTGACTGAATGATTAGATGAATACATTAAACTGCTGTTTTATCCTGCAGCTCCGTGTGCTGGCGATGCATATATACGGCAGAGAGGGTGGTTACTGTATATATGTGCATCCATGTAGGTCACTTAATAATTCAAAACGTTGCAGTCATTTTGAGCTTTTAAATCCTCTTTAGCCTGCTTGTAGAGCAACATGGGTGGAGTTTACTGCATAATTGGTTCCATAGTGCCACACAACTAATCAATTAATCCTGAGAAAAGAACTGAATCTCATCTCATCATGAATTGATTTAGGTCCATAAGGAAAGCATTTTTTTAATCCTATTAGAACTGCATGCCCCAACAGTGAGAGATTATTCTTCACATATGTGTAAGTACATTGACTTCCCCTTGAATAAGATCAATTTTTTGTCTTGTGGTGGCCTGATGTTATGAATAAAGCATTGTGAAATCATATTTGATGCAGCTGTGAGGGAGTTCACTCACCTCGGGCGATGTAAACCGCTCCATGTGTGTATGCATAATGTGTCGCATGTAGCTGCCGAACACGATAACTCACCTCTCGTAGTGTCTCCGCGTACACGTGGCGGCACTTGTGCTGCTGGGGTTCCCGCCCAATTCATCATATACGTGCTTCCACTGTCTGCGGACCGTGATCTGGGAGAGATGGACGAGAGGACAAAGTGATAAGACAAAGAAAGGGAGACAAAAGGATGACAATGAGATGAATGTAAAGTCAGGGAAATTGAAAGAATATGAGAGGAAGAAAGAATAAAAAAAAAAGAGAAAAACACAAGTGGTTGACATCATTTTGAGGTCTTGGGGAGTTTGTGAGTCATGATGTTCCAGTTATTGAATCCTCAACACTCAATTCTCTAACATAATAAGCTCTGTTAACATCATGCAGTCAGTTGTTCCTGCTATAACCCCTTATCCCCTAACAGATGACGGGCTACAACACAAAACACAAAACCCCAAGCTGCCACAGAGCTAACAAAGCCCCGACATGAAACGTGAGATAATCAGCTGCAGATACGAGGGTTTTAAAAGGATACGAGCCCCAATTATATGAGCTGTATCCTGTTTATGGTCTGGTCGGGGCTGTCTGTTTGGATGACATTAAACCAGCGAGCTAATGAAGAAACCGACATGAGCAATGCACTTGACGACTCAACATCAAACATTGACTTCACTTTGGAAACACGTCGCACATGAATAGTGAATGAATAAACGGCAGGTGGGGCTGCCAAGTTAAATGCCTCTCTGCCTCATACGTGCTCGTTCCTTTGGTTGTGTATGTGCGTGCGTGCAGCATGTGTGGGTATATACTGCATTTCACTTCATCTCCAGCATGGGAAAAAATGAGCGATTTGACCAATTTCCTTCTGACCAGTTTCTGAGCAGAGGAACATGTGTTTTCCACTCCAAGGGGGTTTTGAAACAACGGCATCATTTTTTTGTTAAATGTGGCTCTGAGCAAGACTTTCTTCTTGGGAAAATAGTGACTGACCTCAAGGGGCAAAAGGAGGGCAGAAAAAGGAAAGACAAGGAAGAAAGAAGGGAGGTAGTGAGAGAGGAGGAGATAATAGAGAAAAAGAGAGCAGGAGAAGGGAAACAGAGAGGGGGGGGAGAAAGAAGAAAGAAGGGAGGGACTTAGACGGAAGAGAAGGAATATATCACCACATATGTGAATACTTACCAGCTCATATCCTCCTAGTTTCTGAGCAGCTTGAAACATAGTCCAAAGGTTGACTGTGGGAGACAGAAGACAAACAAGGCAGTCAGGAACTGAGCTGAAACACATGACGTCACATAGAGTCATTACACCAGAGACAGATAAATACAGTGCTGGAGGAAGTGTTTAGAGCCTTTAGTTAAAGCTAGGGTTGGTAATGTTGAGAAACTATAGTAACGAGTACGCTAGATTTAAAACAATTATCAAACCCAAAAACCCAGCCAAGTGTTGACAACCCTCTTCCTCTAGCACGAGCTCTAAAAGTCACTAAATCCAGTGAGAGAGTCGCCAAGTCGGCAACACTGACAGCTCCTTCTTACAGGCCTCCCTCCAAAGCCACGCACCCAAAATGATCATGATGAACGTAAATAAGCGCACGGTCAGAGTGTGCACAGGCAACATAACGTTTTGTTCTACGATAAAATACATGAGTAAATATCCCACACTTTTGAAGCCTTTACATGTCTTAAAAAAGGCGGTTGATAACAAGTGGCTAAATGAGACGACTAAACGTCATCACGCCGACTCGTTCGCGATTGCATTTACTCTTCAAAAATCATAAAAGTGGTGTTCATTTGTGAAGATTATCTTTCTGAACAAAACGTGACAATATCATAAACGTTTGGTTTTCACAGAACTTATTTTCTACAATAATCCAAAACCCAACGGAAAAATCTCGTTGGCTTTTTGTCGAGGGAGACCCAGGGCGATGCTAACTTCGGGTTGGCCTACAAAAAGACATCATCCCTGGAGCACTTTATCACAGTTCTACACAGATACTGGATTTTTCTTTTTTTTTGTCAGAGCATTTGATTCACTGATTGCTGTCGGGATGTTAATGAGAATTTCAACAAATATAACAAAAAAAGTTTTTGAAGAATGCTACCAACACGAGCTTTGAGTAAAAGCAGAAATACCAAAATGTAAAAAGTAAGTCCTTAAAGTTAAAGTCCTTCATTTACTGGAAGTATTACTACCAAAATACACTAAAAATACTAGTCATTATGCATAATGAATCCTTTCAGAGGATGAACAACCAGTGCGGTAGTGACTGTGGTGTGTACAAAATAAACAAAAACAACACACAAAATGTAAAGTACAAAGATGACATTGTTAGTGTAACTATATATAGAATGTGAAGTAATAAGTACAATATTTCCTTTTGAAATGTAGTTAAGTAGAAGTATGATACATACTTATATCATACCGAAATATTTAAATACAGTACTTGAGTATTGTAGACAGACAGACAGACAGACAGACAGACAGACAGACAGACAGACAGAAAGATAGATAGATAGATAGATAGATAGATGGAAATGAAAACAGCTTTTTATCAATTTCACACAAAGCATCGCTGCACTCCAGCTGAAAGGATGCAGATGAATATTGAGTACTCGTGTAATCAGCGCTATGTGATAAAATACAGAATCTGCTCCATCCTGACAAAGAGATTTGTTAACCCTC
The DNA here is from genome assembly GCA_916701665.1 of Sebastiscus tertius. NCBI lineage: Eukaryota > Metazoa > Chordata > Actinopteri > Perciformes > Sebastidae > Sebastiscus > Sebastiscus tertius. The sequence continues at coordinate 21,204 of CAKAOH010025769.1, read as the reverse complement.
GGCCGCAGCCTGCAGGTATGAATGAAAACCATTACAAGCATCAAACGCTTGGCAATATGCTCAAACTTCTGTTTGAACTAATGCAAATTCATTTGCATTGATTTCCCCATGCAAATACCCCGTGACAGGCCATATCGAAATACAAGCCTTGTGTAACGTTCTCCTAAAAATAGCCATGTAAGCTTTCAGAAAGGCTTCAAATGGCTGTCTATCTTTGAAAGAAAAATGTTTCCCACAAACAAAAGAAGCACAAGTTCATTGGGGGACTTTTTTTTGTGCCAATGACATTTGTATTTGCTTTCTGTAACATCATTGTTTAACATTTTTATATGAAGGCCTATAAATAAGAAAAGGAGGCCTCGCCTGGGGAGAAATCCATCAAAATTCAATCTGTGCGTACACAAAGCCTTGCATTTGTCAAAATGACATTTTCCTATCTCCGCATTTGACAGCATTGATTTTTTCCTTCCCTCCTCTCTGCTACCGTTGTCAATGCACGGGTGGAATAACAAAGGGAGCTGGGTAGGTTTTTCTGTTTGAACTGAGCACTCCGGCGTATTGTGCTTTCCGACTGTAGAAACAGAAAGACGGTCTATTTAACGAGCTTGTTATGCATCGACTGTAATTACTACAATAGCACGCGGGACTGGGAGGGGACAGAACAGATAAAGGAAATGAGAGAACATGCCTTTTCTTAGATGTCTTGTCATTAGCAATTTCTTTTCTTAATTCCCCTCTATTTGGCAGGGGCAATTATCACTGAGATAAGGATGACAAAACAGGAACACAATGCAGCCTCAATGACACACCGATGGCATGGCAATTAGACAACAAGGCTGGAAGAGGGAGACAAATTGGAACTGATGTTCACAATCACATGCTGATGCCCGAGCACTGAGGCACACATGAGGAACAGTGTGACACACACACACACACTAGTTAATCTTGCTGATCAAGGGCATTCAGAATATACAATGTAACCACATTATTCAACCTAAATCCACTCTGTCTCTCATTTCTTTCAGTGCCTCTACTGCACCCCATACAACTTCAATGGTAGCAGCTGTAGAGCAAAGTCAATATTAACCAAGTGATAAAAAATAGAAGGACAGCAGCTCGCATGAATAAACTGCTGCACAAAACTGTTTTCCTTTCCAACCGTACGGCTCCTCAAACTGTTTCCTGTCATTTCCTGTGATTCAGGTGCTATAGTGTGAATTCAGCCTCTATGAATAGGTTTACTGAAGTCATTTAGAGCCACACTTCCCTTTTTCTTTTTATAAGAATACTTAGTCTGGGACTGTTGAATGAAGCCATCCTGAGTGTAAAAATATGTTACAACGGAAAGGATTGGTCGACTCGATATAGTAAAATAATCTCCGCCAGTTTTTTTATAATCGATTAATCATTTCAGGAATTATTCAAGCAGAAATAGTGAAAAATACCAAAATAATTTGACTGAATATCTTTGGGTTTTGAGTAGGGCTGTCAATTGATTCAAATATTTAATCGCAATTTATTGCATGATTGTCCATAGTTAATCGTGTTATCTTCACTCTAGCTTTAACACTGAGCCTGCTACAACCTAAAAATCACAAGTTGCGTTAATGCATTAAAGAAATTAGTGGCGTCACGAATTTGCGTTGACGTGTTATTATCACGTTAACTTTGACAGCCCTAATTGTAAAATGTATTACAGTGGAAACAATTAGTTGACTCGACATAGTTTAATAACCTGCGACACTTTTCATAATCAATTAATCATTTCAGTCATTTCTTTTAAGCAGAAATAGTGAAAATGACTGAATATCTTTGGATTTTTAACTGCTGGTCGGACAAAACAAGACATTTGAACATGTCACCTTGCACCTTGGGCATTTGTTCACTCTTTTTGACATTTCATAGGCAGTGTTCGAAATTAACCAGACAAGAGGACTGGTAGATGAAAAAATCCACCGGCCAAGCATATTTTTTACCTCCCCAAATAAAGTATGAAGCAAAATGATTTGAATATATTGATCAACAATTAATCAATTAAAGTCTGAATACTACTCAAGAAGTCTTGATCTCAAAATAATTCTACTTAAGTATTTGCTATTGAATGTACTTAAGGATTGATTACATGACTGATTGATCACATGACTACTTTGGTACATACATTTACCTGCCAGTGTGCCGGATAGCCAATGCGGGTGCTGATTTCGGACAATTTGAAAGAGAAATTTCTATAATAATTGTTAATTGCAGCCATAAATGTTGATAATAGGGTAATCATTTATGTCTTTTTTCAAGCAAAAATCACAAAAATGATCTGGTTCCAGCCTCTCAAATATAACGATTTGAGCGGCGACAGCTGTGGCCGGAGGCATCATGTTTTCAGGTTGTCCTTCCGTCCGTCCGGACTATTCTCATGAACGTGATATCTCAAGAACGCCCGGATGGAATATCTTCAAATTTGGCACAAACATCCACCTAGACTCAAGAATGAACTGATTATAATTTGGTGGTCAAAGGTCACTGTGACCTCACAAAACACGTTTTTGGCCCCAACTCAAGAATTCATATGCTAATTAGGACAATTTCACACAAACGTCTAACAGGATAAAATGATGAAGTGATGTCATTTTGGACAGACGTGGATGTAAACAGCAACTTGACTGTTTGTCGGAGGCATACGGCCACAACTCTAGTTTCCTTTTTTATAATAGTAAACTGAATATTATGATTATTACAGGCGTGGAGTCTCAGATCAGCACCTTTGCTCTAAAATGTTTTATGCATATGAACCCTGGAGTGAAATATAAATTCAGCATGAGAGCGAAGCAGGCAACCAAGAGGGAACTGTGTTAAACCAGCAAAATTAATATTACTGCGTTTAAAATATGTTACGAGCCACTCGGGGTAAAGGCAGATTGACTGAATTTTGGGGCTTTATATCTCTCTGCTGGGCTGTAAAGAGTCACAATTCCCTTCTTAAAAAAAAGAAAAATCAGGTGAGAACCCACAGCAGGAGATGAAGAGGAATATAGTCCATGTTCGGATTCAGATAGGGTTTTTTTTTTTGGAGGTGAATCAAATGGATATTTAAGTGGCGCAGCCAACAAAGCATGGCTAAGTCTGGTAAATCATTCAACCATCTGTTGCTTTGTTAAAACTCCAGAGAACTTCATAAAAAGATTATTACTCAAACGCAACTAAAATAACATAATTTCAATTTCCATTACAGGAAAGCGAGCTCTTTGATCTTTTAATGCATTTGTAGCCAGTTTAAAGGGAAGAATATGAAAACGGCGCCTGATTACATCTAAGGGTTTGTTGTATTAATTATGATGTGTTTTCCTTTTTTTTCCCTCCTCTTTACATGTGCTGATGTGTGCTCGCTGCCAAGGACGAAGTTTAAACAGCATGATTTCACCATTTAATGAGGGCCTTGCTTATGATGTGTCTGCTTTTGAGATTCAAAGCATGTACTGTATGTAAAACAGTTGGCGCGTGGACTTTATTCTGAGCTCGAACCGAGAAAATGCCAACTAAAAGTAAAGCACGTTGGGTATGTAATTCTCTCCCCGTCTCTCTCAACGTCTCCCTCTCTCTATCTCCCTCAACCACAATGACCTATTTAAGCAACAACATGTCGGCAGTCAAGATGACAGGATTGTCAAAATACCGCGGTGAGGTTAGCAGAGTCGAGGCGACCACAGCTTACCTTCATGTAACAGTTTAGAGTAATGGCTTTTACTGTGCTATAAACTGTCACTGTTCCATTCAATAGACGTCTCTCTCCCTCTCCTGCTTCTTGTTAATTTGCTGATGTTGTCGCGCCGCGCTCTGATGTGAGTGGCTACGTCTTTCTTGGCTCGTTTGACACGAATGCAAATGTGATTTCCTTCCTTAAATGAAGCCTGAGAAAGAAGTGCATTTGAAAACCACAGTTTGAGGCGAGAGCCGGCGTTCCCATGTGTCTCGCGTCGAGATGAAACACATAAAGCAAACACAAACACAGAGAACGGTTTCAAGAGACCAGAGCGCGCCCCTTTATGATGTTTATGTGCACGTTTTTTCCTCTCCGTCCCGTGCACGCCGAGTGCAAGCTAAGCATCCGACCTATATTGGAAAATCTTTCATCTTGGGCAGACGTGTTCCGCATACAATGTGTTGTTCTTTTTTAACATTGTTAGAGGACGTTCTTGGCCTTCACAGGAAACCCCTTTGACAACTGTGAGAAGATATTCTCTCCTTATATAAAAGCAAGCCAAAATGGGCTCTGACAGCAACCCTCCAGAGTCTTTTACTAACCACAGATGTGAGTTTTCTCAACATAGACAATTATTCTTTTAGTTTATTATTACCGCAGATTGAATGTGTGTTTTTTATACGGTTTAACAGCAGTGTAATTTAGAGATTTGGGGCGTAATGCCTGCAGCAGTTGGCAGCCATCTTCACTTCTTCCCCTACAGCTCTAATATTCTGGGTAGTTAGCACGCAGTCTGCCCTTGACTTGACTGAAAAGCAGCTTCTGGTTGCTCTTCTGATCACAACAGGGGGCCACTATAGATAACGTGGTTAGAGATGCTGATTAAAATCCACACAGGGGTTTTCCGTGCTTATCTCACTATCGTGTGTAGTTTCACTCTGATATCTAAACTAACACATACTTCTGTTTCTTTTCTCAAAGCACAAGACTAGGACTGTCAAAGTTAACGTGATAATAACGCTACTGAGTTTTAAAGCTTGAGTAAAGATACTGGTATCATATGAAACTAGAAAACCTACGGAACCCATGTCATACTAGCTTGTCACAAAGGAGGCTAAATAACGCTCCAAACTTTTTTTCAAAGTGGTCCCTTGACCTCTGACCTCCAGATATGTGAACGTAAATGGGTTCTATGGGTACCCACGAGTCTCCCCTTTACAGACATGCCCACTTTATGATAATCACATGCAGTTTGGGGCAAGTCATAGTCAAGTCAGCTCACTGACACACTGACAGCTGTTGTTGTCTGTTGGGCTGCAGTTTGCCATGTTATGATTTGAGCATATTGTTTATGCTAAATGCAGTACCTGTGAGGGTTTCTGGACAATATCTGCCATTGTTCAGTGTTGTTAATTGATTTCCAGTAATAAATATATACATACATTTGCATAAAGCAGCATATTTGCCCACTCCCATGTTGATAAGAGGATTAAATACTTGATAAATCTCCCTTTAAAGTACATTTTGAACAGATAAAAAATATTTAACCATGGACAATTATGTGATTAATTGCAATTAACTATTTGAATCGATTGACAGCCCTAGACAATACATTTTACAGTTCAAATAATGTGTTGTTTTTTTTCTCTTTGCATATACATTTTGAACAAGTTTTGGTACTTTTACGCCTGTTTACTCTGACAGCTATCAGCCTGCTAGCCTTCCCCACTGGTGATGTTATGACCTAAATCTCCAAAATAAACCAGGTAAAATGTATCCACGCATTTTAGGCTGTTGAGAGGAAACCTGGAGTACTCCATTGTTTAAACATTGCCAGTGAGGGAATAAGAGAATAAGCTGTACTCACTCTGTTTGAAGCCGAGGAAGGGGATCCTCTCTATGGGCGTGTCTCTGTCTTTCATGTACTTGTAGAGCTCCACTAAGAAAGCTTGCTCCTCCGCTCGGCTCTCCTCTGATGTTTCCTCGTCTCTCTTGTCCTCCTTCTCACTCCTCTCCTCCTTTTCCTTTTCCCTATCCTTCCCTCGCTCCCTCTCCTCTGCTGAGGATCTCTTGCTGAGGCCGTTGGCCTTGTGTTTGGCCGCCGGGGTAATTTTTCCGTTGGGTACCGTTTTACAGTTGGGTTTGACCTGCGAAGAGAGAGAGAGAGCTTGACTTTAGATGGAAATTGAACCTTTAACAGAGTGTTATTTAAATGATGTCAGACAGTTAGGATGAGATGTGTTTGGGTTCAACCACAAATAAATATTTTTACTGGCTGGCGGCGTCTCATTGGTTATCAATGGAGCAGCTCCTCCTGTCATCACAGATTAACTCTGGAGAGAAGAGAGAATTGCTAATATTGTTTTATCTGTCCAAGGTCATCGGAATAACAGCAGCGGAGGCGCTTTTATAGATATTTCCTTCACTTTGAATATTACTACCAATGTCACATCAAATTTGTTGACATCGCCTTGGAGTTTAGGAAACTAAGACTAACATTTTCATAGTATATAGTATTATTTTATTGACCAAATAATTCATTGAGAAAATAATAACATTATTCAATAATGTAAAGAATTGTAAGTTACAGCGCTATGTTGGATCTAAAGTGTACCATATGTATGATATTAGAAAACCTTTAAGTGATCCAGTAAAATAAAATCAGTTTCTCAAAAATAAGATAATATCTGTTATCAAAAATGTTTTATGAAGTTTGCCAAAACAAGTAGTACACTTGTGTCATATTAGGCCGACCATAATCTCTATAAACAGATATCTGCATAGGAATGCACTGTAGGGGTGCTGCAACATGCATGATGATAACCATGGTATTTCAAAATTAAATATTAATATCATGTTAATGACACACATATGATTATATTGTGTAAATGATCCAGTGCCTCTTAAATCATTTTGTATATATATACAGTTATGGTTACTCTCTTTACCTCCCTTTACTTGTATTTTGAGAGCAATTTATTTGCCAAAAAGAGTGAAAATACACAATAAAGTAAAGTTAAAGATGAATTTCACTGATAGCATTTTTTTTTTCAAATTTTCTATAGATATTGCGATCACATCGTTATTGTGAATTCTTTTGACCACGATAATCGTAAAGTGAAAATCTGATATCGTGACAGCACGAGAATGCGGAATCTGTAGGCAACGGGACAAGATTTTGGGTCGTGTCTAGAAGGTAATCTGAAAACTGCAAAATCAGATCTGCAAAAACTCCTGCGAGATTCGCTGCCTGATTCTAACCTTAATTATTTGACATCAATGCCCAACATGAACCATCTTACGGGAGTTTCCCTAACTTGCGGGAACTGGCAAGATTCTGCTATCGGAAGTTCTGGTTTCCATTTGTAGTTCGAGTAGTACTGACCAATCACGTTTGAGCAGGATTTGGTTGCATGCAGGTAAACAGTCTGCGTGGAGAGCAAAAGAGGTGTAACGCATCGGCCCAAAATGCAATCTAGGAACCCACTGGCTATCGTCTGATGATGATTTAGTTTTAAGAAATAAACTGTTAACTGAGTGTAAACTGGCTACTTGTGAAGCAATACAGCCGTAGACGTCGTCTCTCAACTCAAACTCCGGTCTCGCATCAAGTTGCTAATCGGACTGTAAGCAATTATCAGCGCATGGAAGAGGAAGTCTTACCTCTCAGCCTTTTGCGTTCTGTGTGAACATGTGAATTTCCCCTCGGGATCAATAAAGTCTTATCTTGTCTAATGCTATCTTCTGCTATCTTATCTTACCTTGGCTGTAGTTTTGCTGTCTGGGCTGCAGGGGTCCTGCGCTGCCACTGCTGTCGAGCCCTGGGTTGACCCCGATGACCCTTGACCCTTTTGGTCGGAGTCCCTCCTCTGAGAGATGGACAGCTTCTTCTTCCGAGGTCGCCCCTTCAGGTTAGGCGCTGATGGAGAGGAAACGGTGACAATGACAATAACCATTTAGGTGGGAACGTGTGCGCTGTTGCAGTTCTGTGTGATTTAATCACTTTGTATTTTCAACATTTGGTGTGAGTCTATTATTTTTATCTTCAAACAATCTTAAAAGGGTAACTTTGTTTTTTTTCAACCTGGACCCTATTTTACCATGTTTTTGTGTCTAATTGACTAATAGGGACAACAATTTCTGAAATTGGTCCAGTATTGAGGCTCAAATAAATATGGGCAACCATTGAGTTCAAAGACCTCATCAACATTGGGGAAATCATCTTAATATTCAGCCATGACATTGTAAATCTTTTAGATAAAACTAAGCTACACTTTCTGTTCTCCAACACAACAAACTCTGCCCAGCTGGCACTCTTGTTCCACTGTGGATGTATTCCACTATTCCACCGTTGTCTTCCAGCAACACATCACCTCGCCACATTTCAAAACGATACTTCTCCTTGAGCGAGACTCTTTCCATAATGCCAGACATTTATGATAACAATAAGGGCCTGTCATGGCAAAAAAAAAAAAACGCTTTTAGTGGACGTAAATGACGGTGCCAGCTTGCCCCAATAGCACCATATTGCAGCCTGTGAGCAGCTGCTGTCTGAAGCATTATCCCTCAATACTGGACCAATTTCAGAAATTGTTGTCCCTATTAGTCAGTTCGATACAGAAACAACAACATGATATAATAGGGTCCAGGTTGAAAAATACCAAAGTTAACCTTTTAGTAAACTATTATTAAGAGAAAGAATAATAGAGATATGAAAACATTTCTAGATGCATTTCCTCTCTGGGAACTAGCTGAAGAGGACGGAGGCTATGACAGGAACAATTTACAATCAGGGAAAGGAATTTCACAGGCCTGCTAGCCTGTAGCTAATTATTTTTAAACTGGATTAGTGCAACATTGTGCTGAATGGGGTAGCAGGCTGCCAAATTGCTCCAGTGTGCTAGTAAACACAATCCTCAAGTTCCCTCTCAGCCTAAAAGAAAAACTGCATTTAAATTCAGACAGATGTATTTTTAGGATTTGAGAAGAGGGCGTCGTAACAGTCAAGCAATTAGTAGAATACTGTAAATGACAGATGCTGTTTAACCCGCAAACCCACAAGAGGGAAGAACAGTTTCTGCTAAGAGAAATATTTGATTCAGATGCGATATAAACCACCACAACAACATATATAATGTGGCTATGCTTTGTCTTGTTTTTTTTTTTTTTTACATCACAGTTGTCACGTCATCATCGCCGTCAGCATCATAAAGAATCACATCATACTAAATCACCTCAGATGTACCGATCATCGTGGCTGTATTTCTCTGGTTAGCCTGCTCATGTCTTAAAGCTGAACGCTGTTAATTAAAAACACATGAACCTGCCTGATAGGAGCTCTTTGTTTGAAAGGCTGGCAGATATAATTGCTCAGTTCACATTACACACACAATAAAGTATTTAAGCCCTCCAAGTCCTTTGTACACCCACATTTATGTCAACCCGCGACTGTAATGTAACTTCTTGGCAGAGTGCCGTGCCTCCACGCAGCAACACAAACAGAGATAAGCTCAAAGGAGGGAGGGAGAGAGAGAGAGAGAGGAAGAAAAAGAGAGAAACTTCAAATAATCCAAGTTCAGTCACGTATTTCACAGCGTCAACATTCTTTCTTTCCATCTGCAGTGACAATTAAATCACATCCAAGGTTGTTCTCTGCCAAAAGGGCTCTGTGATTATTTTTGTCGGATCAAATTCCCATCATGAAAATGTTACAATAACACTGGAGGTGAATAAAAACTAAGAGGCAGTCATTAAAAAAGGGTAAAATGATCACGACTCAGCAACCTATCCCTTCATGTTGTTATTTTCACAACTGCTACGCCGTGGAGGAACAGTGCAGGGAAAATTCCAAGGGCATTTGTGGTGCATTTGTCATCCCTTTGGCACTAAAAAAAACACAAGTTTTCAACACTGTAATCTTTACTTAGAAAGCACTGGGTGTGTTTCTTCCGCCAATGTTTTCCCATTCTGCCGCTGCCTCTTTTATTCTGCCAATTACTCATTATTGCTGAGAAAATTACATAAACCCTGTAATTTATTCATTTACTTGTGTTTATTTCTGAAGGGACAGATACATAAGCTCAAAAATATTCACTGAATAGACTAAAGCTATATATCATAGGATTTATAGCCTAAACTAATTTGCAATGCTTGAGCCTCTGTAAGGAAATCCATATGTCATTAAACTAGGGCTGTCAATTGATTAAAATATTTAATCACAATTAAATCGCAAATTTATCGCACATTTTTTATCTGTTCAAAATGAACCTTAAAGGGAGATTTGTCAAGTATATTTAGTACTCTTTAATGATCTTCAAATATGTGGCTTTATGCAAATTTATGCATATATTTATTAATGGAAATCAATTAACAACACAAAACAATGACAGATATTGTCCAGAAACCCTCACAGGTACTGCATTTAGCATAAAACAATATGCTCAAATCATAACATGGCAAACTGCAGCCCAACAGGCACCAACAGCTGTCAGTGTGTCAGTGTGTTGACTTGACTATGACTTGCCCCAAACTGCATGTGATTATCATAAATTATCATAAAGTGGGCATGTCTGTAAAGGGGAGACTCGTGGGTACCCATAGAACCCATTTACATTCACATATCTGGAGGTCAGAGGTCAAGGGACCCCTTTGAAAATGGCCATGCCAGTTTTTCCTCCCCAAAATTTAGTGTAAGTTCGGAGCGTTATTTAGCCTCCTTTGCGACGAGTGACTAGCAGTGTTCTAGTTTCATAAAATACCAGTATCTTCACTCTAGCTTTAAAACTGAGCCCGCTACAACATACAAATCGCAAGTTACGTTAATGCGTTAAAGAAGTTAGTGGCGCTAAAATTAATTTGCATTAATGTGTTATTATGACATTATCTTTGACAGCCCTAATTTATTTACTTGTGTTTATTTCGGAAGGGGACAGATACATAGCCACACAAATATTCACTGAATAGACTAAAACCACATAACACAGCATTTATAGCCTGAGCTAATTTTCTATGCTTGAGCCTCTGGAAGGAAATCCATATGTAATTAACCAAATAAATAGATGCTAAATTACAATAAATGTGCTTTTTGACTAAAATCCCAAGAAAAGTAACTGATGACTGCATACCAGATGTATATACACTGCATTACAAAAAACACACCCAATCACACAAAACACAAACATTATGTGACAGATGACTAATGCTTGCAGGTTTGACTCGAGGGAGATTTATTTTTCAACATGTGACATCAGTTTAAACAAACGCCGCATAGGTCTGAGTGAGGTCACACTCTCAGTTCTGTTTTTAGTGCAATCACTAACCCCCCCGACACCCTGCGCTGAGTTACATAACCTGCCTGTCTGTTTACATATTTCATCAGGTCAAATACTGCTGCGTAAGAAAATGCTGCAATTACAGCAAAACGCTGCTGCTGCATAACACATGGTGACACGACGGTGAGCGGGTTTAAAGTCACTGACTTATTGACAAAGGACAAACTGAACGTGGTTAAACAACAACCCGAGCAGGTATTACTGTAAACCGAAGGGTCACCAGGGGGCATTTTAGTGTATTTTTGTAAACATACACAAACACAAGGCACACAAGGTCAAGTGCAGGCGATCTCTCCGTGCTGCAGGAGTTGTGCAGAACTGCTGATCTGCTCTCCTCGTGGCACAGTTGCATAAGGGAGGAGTCATCAGCTTTAGAATAACACAAAGAAAATCAAACTGGCTCTGTGCAGATTGATTTTCTCCAATGGAAACACAGTCTGTAAAAATACAAAGCCAACATCACAAGGTAATGATTTTACAGCACCCTGGGAGATGTGATATTTTTATAACTCTGTGTGGGCATTAAGTGCTTTTGTCAATGTACTAGAAAAGAAAGAGACCATTTAAGTATACATGATACTTCCCTCGACGAGCCAAAAATGGACTCTATAGTCACACACCAAAAATGGCTCCGGAGCAAGCTGCCAAGTTCCTTTTTTGCTTCCCAGCGAGTTACTTATTTCTCAGTCTGTGGCTTTCTGCTTATCTGGGTCGTTGGCATGACTTGGAGTTGAGCCTTGAAGTGACCAGAGGACTCTTTCCTACACACACACACACACACACACACACACACACACACACACACACACACACACACACACACACACACACACACACACACACACACACACAGGTGAGGGGTATTCCCAGGGGTGTGAATCCATCACGTCTTGTCACAGAGCACGAACCCCCGAGCCATGGAAGTCACGGCGACTTCAGCAGCGAGATGCACAGCCTGACAACTTGATCTGCGGGTACAGCCGAACGCCCTCAGCTCTTAGCAGCTTTACAACATGGCTTTGTCTAATATTTTCTACCCCCCTCAGATTCAATTAAATACAACCCTAATACCTCTGCTTCACTGCCATTCAGTTGATGTCAATGATAATGAAAAAGTCATTAGAGACAGCTCAGGAAGGGTTCTGACGGTTCTATGCATCAACAGAGTAGAGCCACAGGGAACCACAACAAAATGGACTGATTGATTGAGAGGCTGCTGGGAACGGAGAGACATATCAAGCCGACTGGAGGATTCAGCTGATGGATGCCTCGGTTGATAACGCTCCCACACAGAAAAAGAGCTCAATATCTACATGTGTTCACTTAATGATTGTCTCTTTAAAAGAGGGTGGCTTCAGAAATCCTCTTTAAATCAGATGGAGAAATTATCGCTCTGATGGTGCACATTTCTTTGTGTTTGATAGGCAGAAATTAAAAATGAATGTTATTAAAATTAAATTAAAAACATGCTTTGATGTATTTTAGTAGATACAGTAGCAACCAAATCATGCTTTCATATGGCAGTTTGGGATAACACTTATGACTGAAATAATCTGTCACACAACTACAGATGTGTGCAGTGGTTACTTATTTTATGGGTCAAAGAATGGCAATTTTGGTTGGTTGGTCAGTCCAACCTGGTCTCAATCCCAGCTCGTCAAATACCGCCGATTAGGCAGCAGCCATTGGAATCAGAAACCGACACACGGAGGGACCCTTTAGGGACAGTATGTGATGAATCGGGTTTCAATTAACTCCAATGTAAACCCACCCGTGGCGCGAGGGATGGAGGATGGGTCAAACAAACAAATGTCTTTCAACCAGGAGACCGCTGTTCATGTTTCGTGTGAAACTAAAATTAATGTTGACTATTTTGTCACGTCAGTCGTTAGTCACGTGAGTCGCTAGTCAGTGAAGTTAAAGTCAACCATTTCCATACCCAAAACAAGTGGTTGTGTTGCCTAAACCTAACTAACCTGTGAAAACAGAAGTTTATTTTGAAAGGACACTATGCATTTAACGAGCGTATCTTGGCACGCCGTCCCCGGTCCGTCCTAAAATAATGCAAGAGGCGTACCCCATGCATCGGTCTCCGATGTCGAGGGGTACTGACATAGTGGTGGTATTTGTTGGGAGTGAGAATGTGTTGGTCAGTCCACCACTTTGGTCCAAACTGAAATATTTCAACAACTATTGGATAGACTGGCACAACATTTTGTACAGGCATTCATGCTTTAGCTGACACCCGCCGCTATGCAGTGCTCTCATACGGTGGTTACATTGATTATACCGTCCCGACCGACGCTGTCGTCACGGAGCAAAGCACCCACCCTCCGGTTGCCCCTCAGGTAAGCACTGTTAGCTCTGTCAGCAGTCATGCCGTTGTTTTCACAGTTAGCGCTTTTAGCACTGTTAGCTGCAACCCGCTGGCTCAGCTGTCGCCATGTTGAGAGCCGTGCGGAGGCAATAGAAATATCTCTAGAAATCTCCCAATCTAGCATTTAGCACCTTTAATATCACTATGGTAGAATTGTCATTGTGAGCATATTAGCATGCTGATGTTAGCATTTAGCTCCAAAACAAGGCTATACCTCGGCCATATGCAGCCCCACAGAGCTGCTAGCGTGGCTGTAGACCAGTGTTGCCAGATCTCATGAGAGAAACAACCAGGCCTTTAGAAACAAGCAGGTATAGAGGAGAGAGACAGAAGCGAGCCCAAAATAAGCAACTAAACCAAAAGAACGTGACTATCAGTATTTGTAAGCGACTTTTCAAGAAAACAAGTTCAAAGTTGCTTATAATAAGCGGACTTGGCGACTCTGTTGTAGACTTGTAGTCTTAAACTGTAGAAAAGAGGAGTGCAGGGGCCGCTATCTTTGCAATCTTCTCAGTAATCGTATTATGGAAATGGCAATGAGGCTGTTATGAATGTTGTTCATTCATTTTATGGGGATAAAGGTCAAGCTGAAATAAATCACTTATACAAGTTGTTGAGAAATAGTGTAGTAGGGAGTGTAAAAGTTACTAATGACAGACAACACAACTCTAGTTCAACACCGGGTTACCAAAGCTAACATTTAGTCAATTATTAGCAAGTTAAATATGAAAGTTAGCTACCACATCCCCTATGCAGATGAACTTTTACTGACTGATTGAAGAACCAATCTGTACTTTCATTCAACAAAACTCCAACTGCCTTTACTCAAACTCTTAATTCTGCTGTTGAACTTCAACTTCCTCACCATAATGAGGTCCAAGGAGGTGAATGAGGAGGAGGAGGAGGATGAGTAAAGCACGACTAGGTCAAAAACATGTTTTGACATATTTCACCGTCTCACTAGGTTGCAAATTCACTACAGGCTTGACACCCACTCAGCAATTATCAGCATAGCTCGCTGCCAAAGGTAACATTCATGTTGCAATATATGGCCTTGTCTGTACAGTACAGTATGTCCCCCAGGACATAACAGAATACAATACAATGCAATACAATTTTTTAATTATGATTATCCTTCTGTATGAATAAGTAACGTCTCACTGAGCTTACAAATCTTTTATGGAAGAGTGTCAAGGCCAAAAGGGCAGCATATAAATACAAAATAACGTGACAAAGGTTCCTGTTAATAAATGTCGAAACAAACCAGATCTTTAGAGCAAATATATAGTAACAATTCAGCTAAGCAGCACAGAGAGACATTGACAAGTAGAGTTAAGTTCCAGCTCAGTAATCGATGTGAATTCTCCAAGAGAGATCCACTCAGTCAATTTGAAGTCACTTCCTTAATGAGTTACATGGTGAAGGGGCAGACAACTTAAAGGATTTTTAACCAAACACAGCGTAAAGTCGTCTGTAAAACATCGGACGGTGCAGTCCACAAAGACCACAGCTTCAGGATGGATATGTATCCACACAGGTGAGAGGGAATCCTCCCCTTGGGACGGATTTGTTAATGAAACTGTACCTGTGAATACGCCCACGCACAGACAAAGAAGGTCAGTCAGGTCTGGCATACATGGTTACAGTGGTGCCTTGGAAATTTACAGCCAGTCGTAAAACATGAGGCACCATGACAGACAGTATTTAAACCCAGTAAGCACTGAGCAGATGTAGTTTCATGTAGATCCTGATAATGAAGCCATGATGCGGCTGAAAGGGGGAACTTTTTAGATGGAATACAGAAGCAGAGTTTTGTAACTGAATTGAAACAGAATAAAATAGAATTGAAAAGAATATGATTCATGAGATTCAAATGATGATTCATAAGGAACAATGACAGCAACTGTCACAATGCAAAAAGATAAAGCAAAGTAAATAAAACCTCAATAAAACCTGACAAATCATGATACAAAACAGCCTCTGAGACACAGCAGCGGAGCATAAAATGTGCGATCAGTGAAGTGATATTACACTTTGGTGGAACATTTTAACTCCACTGGAGGCACAGGGATGTGACAAGGGAGGCTCCAAAGCAGCAAGTTAACAGTACCAGAGAGAATATAAAGAAGGCAGCGATGACTGATTCCTCAGCCAGCAGTGACAGGCGACGGCGCGTCTTCACTATACATCAAAGACCTCAGAGGTTGGAGGGATTTCAAGAGTTTCTGCTCAAGGACGGCATGTTTCTGACCACAGTTTGGGGAGGAGCTAATGTTTCTTTCTCAAGCTTATTTCTAAGCAAATATCTCATCTGGTGGTTTGTTAGTATCCGAGGTTTATGAAACATGTTACAAGTTTCTCTGATCAAACGGTTCTCTTGCACAAAGTATCACGGAAACAAGATGGAATATTTAATACCTGAGCACATGCACGCTATATGCAGCACATATCGTATACTATAATTACATTTACTTACTAGAATTTTAAATGAGGGAGATTTGCCTTTCAAACGATAGTTCTATACAATATGTACGCAGGGATACGTACGAGGCAGCGGCGGGGGAGCAGGAGTAGGTCGATGACCCGCTGTACGGAGCTGGGCATATGTCTATGGAGCCAGGAATGAAGACTGGAGTTGATAAGAAGAAGCAGACACTGTTAGCTAGCTAGCTAGCTAGCTTGCATATAGTTATGCACCCTTACCCCATGACGACACATGTAGAGTGACAGTCCCCTTATTTGCAAAATGATGCAGAAATGCATAAAGAAAAGAATAAATTAGTAAATTAGTTTGGGGGAATACTGTATATAAGGGTGAATGTGAGTGTGAATGGTTGTCTGTCTCTATGTGTCAGCCCTGTGATAGTCTAGCGACCTGTCCAGAGTGTAACTCGCCTTCACCCCCAATGTCAGCTGGGGTTGACTCCAGCCCCCCGTGACCCTGAATAGGATAAGCAGACAGTGGATGGATGGATGGATGGAATATATACAGTAAGGGTGAAATGCAAAGGGAAAATCATGCAGGAATGAATGAATGAATAAATAAATAAATAAATACATCAATTTAAATAAATAAAAACAAATGCAAAAATAAATAAATAAATAAAAATATTAATCAAAATAATTAAATAAATACGAGGGAAAATTAAACAGAAGGGTAAATAAATAAGGGAAGTAATACTAAGATAAATAAATAAAGAAGCAAATTAAAACATAAATATATGTCACATTTTATCAATTAATTAATGGCTACATTTATTTTTTATCATACATAGATCCCTAGGCAAAAAATAGCTAATCCAGGTGGCTAATTTCGGTTTACTTTTGGTAGGACTCCTACATTTAGGTCACATTTCAAATGATTTTGTTAGATGTATGGACGACACAAGGACAAATGTCGTTATTGTTATTTGCTATACTGCAGGTTAAAGGTTCCCAGGGGAGATATTCACCTCCATTAGTGCTGTGGAGCTTTTCATGAGTGTTTCCCAGGTGACTACAGGTGGCAGTAATGTGCCAACAAGAAGACTACAAGCTAGTAAATGTAAATAAAAGGCAGGATTTAAAATATCTGCTTGAACAACGACAGACTAGCAGTGAGCATGAAGCGCTCCCTCCTCTCTATCATTTTGTTACTGACTGTAGCCACCACCGCATTTCACGTCCTAATATCAGGCATTTCTGACGTGCTCATAATTCTCACTTTGTCACGTCTGACAGCAGAGTTATTCCTCTGTTCCTGCGCTCGAGGCACGTTTCCGCATACAGTCATTTGAGACACACTGACAGCACAAAAAACATGTTTAATGAACAGTAATACTTGAAGCATCTCTATCACTGCAATCATCAAAAATTACACAATGCGCCCACAGAGTGAGACAGAGTGCGTGGGTGGACAGAGTACACTGTTTTTATTAATCATCAAAACCTCCGTAGGTTGATAGATGATACAAGTGTTAATTAATTTCTCATAATTATACAGAGGAAGATCATCATTAATAAACTGCAAAACATTTCACAGCAGAATGTAAGTGTTACATATTAACAACCTCGGGGGGTTTAACATCAATAACACTGAAATATTTTCAACACTGCTGTTATTTTCTTGCCTGTTTTCGCCCGTGAACTGCAACATAAGAAGATATTTTTTGCACTGCTGTGGCTGAGAGCTATTCTGAATTTAATGAGGAATGCATTTGGCTCTGTCTTAGGCATGACAATGGATACTAGTTACTGTTATTACACAAACACAACCTCACCTTCCAATATAACAGAGGGAGAGCAAGAGGGAGGGAAGAGGGGAGAGAGCAGTAACAGAATCACATAGAGAGAGAGAAATAGACAGAGGGAAAAAAAGTAAACACCACAAAGCAGCGACAATTTAAATTTTCCACCGGTGTTCAGAGTCAGTGAGTAGTTGTGTGTTTGGAGGGAGCACCTGTGTCAGGAACTCTTGTCCTGACTACTGACACACACAAAAAAACACTGTAATACAAGGCTATTAGAGCATGCGCCTGAGTGAAAGGCAGGGATTAGTCCGGCTTGTTACTAAAAGAGCTCTAACAACAGGCCCCCGGGGTGCAGCCGATTCATCCGCACTTCCTCAACAGCTTCTTGTAAACAGGTCTTTCCACACAGCACCTTCATTTACTCTGCCTCAACCTCTCTTTTAAAGGGCAAGTCCACCCACATTACAAACAAAAGGCATTTTCTCACTTAGCCAATATTGGTGTTTTTTGTTTGCTTTACATATCTCATAGGCTCAGGTTTTGAGATATATGACATGTTTGTGAGATTTCTCTACCCCAATACAATGGGGGTGAATTTAATTGAGCTTGTGATGCTCACATACCAACATGACAGCCTGAGTGTCAGCAACCAAGAACTCTTCTTTTTAATGCTTGTTTCGCTGTCTGTATTATTATGACTTTATTATATTATTATTATTATTTATTATTATTGTTATTATTATTATTACTATTATTATTTCTTTTATTTCTTTATTTGTGTTTCCTTCTTTACTGTGTCTGTGATTACTTATTTTAATTCCATGTGTAAGTTGCCAAATCTTACATGTGTTGAGGGGGGGTTAGATCCCTGACCCATATTATTATATATATCCTAGACTCTAGGATAACATTGTTCCCAGTCCCTTTATAGTTGTTCTGTTGTACTATACCTTTTGTGCCAGTAAAGAAATGTAACATAAAACTGCACCAATTGATTTTTTTTAGAGGAACAAGCTGAAAACATAACACTGACATTATTATGAACTTATACAATTGTTATGGGGATGTTTTTAAGTGAACAACAGTTGCCTATTTCTACATATGGCAGATACGGAGCAACATTAGCATTCAATTAGGGTCATATTTGTTCTAGTGTAAGTCAAATAGTCACTCTCCTTCTTGCTACGTTTTGGTCTCCACCACCTCCCGAGGGAAATATCTGTCTCTTTAGCTGCCCCGACATGTTACCATCTTCCAGCTAAATTTGTCTGTCTGCTGTTTGGTGCTGAACAGGTCAAAAAGGAGAGGAAAACAGCTGCTGCTTGAAACGAGGTTGATGAGAACGGTGGTGAGAGTGAAACGAAACAGTAAAGTTGTGTGTAGTAAAACCAAAACAATGAGCCGAAAGACGTTTAAACGCTGAGGAGAGCTGTAGTCTGATAATTCTCTGTGAGTTTATCTCTACAGGCGATCTCTTTCACATTACACAGTCATTTCGTCTATTGTTAATATTAAAATATTGATTAGCGTAGCTTTAAACAAACAAACCAGGCTGTTGTCATACACCGTTTGTATCTATACCTATGAAAAGTAATGCACTGAAATTTGTATATATATCTCACAAAATCAATTTGTATGTAATCCACGTAATCGTGAACCAGAAAGTATAAAGAGCGACAAACGCCACATGGGGAAGACGTCGGGGTGAATACCCCGTGTGAAACTAGAAGTCAGCGTTGATTTCCTCGTCAAGCAACCTCCGTACTTAAATTACACATCTTCCGCAGTTATTTTTACCCAAAACACAATCTTTTCTTGAACCTAACTAAGTAGTTTCTTTGCCTAAACGTAGTTTCCTGTAAAAACGGAAGATTGTTTTGAAAAGACTTTATGCATGTAGTGAGCGGAAATTGACACGTGTTGCTGGATATTCGTAGGAAAATGTACGAAAAATGAGAAATAACTTTTCATAAGATATCATACGAACTGTTGTATGAGGATACGTTGAACAAACAGATGTCCAAATCATTGGTACTACTTTCTACCAAAGAAATGATTCCCCCAATTATCTGTGGATTATCCAGAATAACCATGACCCTCCTTCTGGAAAGAGATGCTGCCGATGAATTTTTTCAATGTTTCAAGGCTGTGAGCACCACAAACCAAATCACATTGAGCACCATTGTTTTGGGGTGAGACAGAAACTTCTGAATAAATTAGACCCAAACTATCTGCATGGTTAAATACCACTAGTGGCAAGTGAAAAAAAAAGATACGTCTCCTTTAATCAAACTCACTTTGTCTAATGGGCACCCATGTGTTCAGTATGAATTTATAAATATATTGACACTAAAAGACAGGAATCCATGTGAGATTTTCTGGTCTGGGGAGATTCTTACCAGATCTCCACTCCATGTTGTAACAGCTCTGACATCCCGTTCCCCTCTATTTCCCAAACCCATCATTTCCTATACAAATACCGCATTATATCGGCTACAGTCTGTTTTTATTTTCCTCAAGACGATTCCCCTCAGCTGGCTGACTGACAGCTGTGTGTGCATGCATCATTATCTCCTTCACAGAGCCTGTCTGTTGCCGTAGCCTGTGGCAGACCTCAATCACACAGTATTAGAAATGACTTCGGTTTTCCACAGAGCGCTGCTTTTGCAGCTGCAGGTGCGCCACACATTTAATATGAACCAATGGGATATATGGTGGACTAGTTGTCCAGCCCATCTGGAACTACAGACATGTAAAATCAGGTACTCGGAGCTAATAAGTTCATTAGATTCAGCTCGCGGAAGCCAAGACATAATGAGTGAGAGTGTTGCTGATAGTGTTCCTGTTCCTGGAAGCGGAGGTCATTGAGGCCAATAAACTGCTGAGTGAAAAGAAATACAAATAAAATGAATGTAATAGGGCTGTCACCCGGTTCAAATATTTAGTCATGTTTAATCGCAAATGAATTTTACTTATCTGTTCAAAATGTAAAGAAGATTTGTCAAGTATTTAACAAAAAATCTAAAATTGTATAACCGGAAATACATTTTTCTTCGCCGCTCCAAAACAGTAGCCTTCACTGTGCTGTTGTCGCCCTGGATGTATCATGGCTGCCACTGGCAACTACTGTTTTAGAGCAGCGAAGAAGAACTGATTGCAGGTAGTTTGTCACATGACGATAGCAAACAACAACAGTGCGGTGCTGGTGGAGAGTGTACGGCCGGTGAATGGTAGTCAAAGTGAGGAAAATGTTAGCCTTTTGGCAATATTTCACAGGGGAAAATCCAACAAGCTCTTACATAATAATAATAATAATAATAATATTAGTAATAATAATTATAATAACTAGATATTTTTTATAGGGCTGTCAATCGATTAAAATATTTAATTGTGACTAATCGCACATTTTTATCTGTTCAAAATGTACCTTAAAGGGAGATTTGTCAAGCATTTAATACTCTTATAAACAAGGGAGTGGGCAAATATGCTGCTTTATGCAAAGTATGTATATATTTATTATTGGAAATCAATTAACAAAACAAAATAATGACAAATATTGTCCAGAATCCCTCA
>CAKAOH010025768.1:0-18153 GCA_916701665.1 Sebastiscus tertius | reverse complement strand
GTTTCTTTACTCCTCTATGACAGTAAACTGAATATCTTTGAGTTGTGGACAAAACGAGACATTTGAGGACGTCATCTTGGGCTTTGGGGAAAACTGATCGACATTTTTCATAATTTTCTGACATTTTATAGACCAAACAACTGATCAACAATGAAAATAATCATTAGTTGCAGCCCTCATAAAAACATATTTAAAGTACCAAAAGTAAGAGAATGACCCATTTCAGAATAATACATACATTATATTATTGAATTATAATTATTCATGCATTAATGTGTGAGCATCACTAATGATGGAGCTCATAAAGGTGGGGTTAAAAGGACTACTTTATATATACTGTCAGGTAGCTTAATCCATAATAAACATAACCCATTAGTTAATTTATATTTTGTATTAAATAATCTCAACATTAAAAAGTAGTAGTAGCTAATGTCAGAGAAATGTAGTGGAGTAAAAAGTACAATATTTCCCTCTGAGATGTAGTGCAGTAGAAGAAATTGAAGATACTCAGCTAGAGTACAAGTACCTCACAATTGTACTTACGTACAGTACAGTAAATTTACTTAGTTACATTCCACCAGTGATTATTTTTCATCACCAGTTAATCTTCCTTAAATCAAAAGAATGCTGAATTTGTATGAATATATTTAACTCAGAACAAATGCAAACGTACGTTAGTTAAAATATTGCCAAAAGTCTCAAAAACTAAACATCAAAAACAAAAAAAAACAATTCAGTGATAAATATTTGTGCACTCACTACTTTCTCCCTGGACCGCAGCACCCCCAGTTTTCCGAAGCGGACGTGGAAAGGGGAGCACTGGAACGTCCCGTCGGGCTGTTGGACCACGACCACGTCGATGCAGCCCGACAGAGTGGCCTGATTGATCCCCTTATACAGCTCCTTCACCGTCACCAGCACCTGGCCCGCCAGCTGCCCCACGTAGTTCATGGTGTCCACCTGTCAGCAAAAAACACCCTTCATTAATCACTCTGCATTATTACCTATAAGACAAGATAACACGTCTGAACTAGAGCAGAATGAAACCACACACTACTACACGTCTTACTAGGTCAGCGTCCCGGTAGTAAGGCTCCTGTTGTTCAGAATAGTATGCAAAGGAAAAGCAAGTCGGTCCCTAAACACAGCGGCTCTGTCCCATTTTCCTCAAAAGAGTCCTGAGCCGATGGAGGTTTAATCAGGCCCTCGACTGTAGGAACAAGGCTGCTGCAGACCAGAGCAGAGCAAGGAACGCACTCACACTGAAAACCATGATTTGGGTCAATAAAACCTGCCACTCCAGCTCTTTTTAAACCTACAGGTCACTATTTTAGCATCGCTGTACAGCTAAGTGTTCCCTAGGGCTGCATGATTATGGCCAAAATGATAATCATGATTATTTTCATCAACATTGAAAGCTCGATTACTCGTTGATTTTAGGGACAAAATATTTGTATTGCGCTTTCACATTTAAATAGACAGAGCACTGCTTTCACTTCCATGTTGTGTTACAGTCCTCAAAATAAGACTGGTCCATATTCACAGTGCATCTCCTAGAAGCAGAATAAAATTGTGACAAAGCTTTTTACCCTAAATTAAAATCAGAGAACACTGTTTGCACATTGTACTACATTCCTGCTAATTAACACATCTTTGCATCAAAATAAGACTTAAAATAAGGTTTTTATTCAGTTGAATTCAGTGCATTTTCATTTAAAACGAGTAACATACAGTGTATTACTCCTCTACTTTGCAGCTGCAACATTCAGGAAGGTTTTTCACAGGCTGCCGCAGTCTAGGATGTATAAAGAGAACTGGATTCAGTGATGGGAGGCGGACGCCCGTTCATTCCTATGAGAGTTGCTCAGTGGAGCATGAAGTCAAAATGTCTTTACTGCCAAGTGATAAAGTACCCATATCGTTCTAATTTTTGGGCCCAATGACATCACGTGACGGACACAGAAGTTGTAGCACCGCCGTCCTAGGGGCTTGGCCGCAGGAGGTTGCACACACAGCGGCATGACGATGCTCCAAAAGTGAAGCCAAAACATCTCGATCGCCCCCTTGGTGGCTGGCTGTTCGTTAAGAAAGCGCTTGATTTGATATGCAGGGGAGCATGTATTTTAAACGTCAATATCACAGTCGATCACGTTCATTTAATTGTGGGAAGCCAAAATTGTGACCGCAATTAATATTTGATTAGTTGTGCAGCCCTAGGGTCGATATAACCAGCCACTTTAGCTCTTTTTAAACTTACAGGTCACTTTACTGCTCATTGTTCCCCTAATGCACCGGCTTTCTCTTGATCATCCCTGTAGGTCGACGTCAGTGCTACTGCAGTCATATTAGTGTCATTGTGTGTTCTCATTCTGGCTCAGCACCTGTAATTACTGTAGAGGACATAACACCAATTTATAGATGCAACTTGGAGCATATTTGGCCAGTAGACAAGGACTTTCCTTGTGTGTGTGTGTGTGTGTGTGTGTGTGTGTGTGTGTGTGTGTGTGTGTGTGTGTGTGTGTGTGTGTGTGTGTGTGTGTGTGTGTGTGTGTGGCCTGAACAAGGAGACTGCAGCAGTGTGTTTCAGTATTTAGGACAACAGTTTACACACTGACTAAATCAGAGCTGCATACCAGCTGGGTGGACTTTGAAACCATTTAGTCTCTAAGACTGGCAGCCACTGAACCAACTAAACTCTAGTTCATTTAACGGATAATATACTGTGCAAATAACCATCAGCTGAGAATAACTGAAATAAAACCGCTATGATGAACACATGAAACATACCAAGAACATAACACAACAACAGGAACACATGATATGATGCCTCACATGCTGCATCTCTACTCGCCATGATCATCACCTCACTATCAGGTGACGACAGTGTGTCACTAAACCTCTGCTGACTCTCACATGATAACAATATTACAATATTACATAAGATTGGGCAATGTGACAATAGAGACCATGAGAACAAGTATATATACTGTAATTTATCCATATGATCATCCATTATTTTAATTTATTCATCATTGCCCACTAAAAATGGGAAGATTTTATTGCAGATCGGGATGAAAAACAATCAATAAGTTGATCGTGGTGAATTTCCATTATCGTGAATATCGTCATGAGTGACTTGAAAAAGCTGTCTAGCTCGCTATCACGGTAGAGAAGTGAAAAATGAAGCCGGATATTGAGCCTGATTACAGGAATTATCATATAAGAACAGACTCACACAGTGTTATCCTTTATTTATGCAGAGGGACCTTGTGATTTATGATTACCTTATTTAAGAGTGTTTGATTTCCACTAAAAAGGATGTTTAGTTTGGGTTAAAAATAGATTGGCATTAAAAATTGGATCTATTGTTAGAGGTGGGGTTAAGTTTTATGACACCTATCATTATTAGAGATCAACACAGCACATTTCAGGTCGTATAAATGTTGAGTTTGCTATAACAGAGCTACAATCTAATAAAAAGAAAAACCTCACTATATTCAAATGGAAGTCTAAGCAGCAGCCCAACTCACCAGAGTCCAAAAGGACTTCAGGTGCAGCCGCCGGTCCTGCTGCTCTACAGGTAACCTCCCTGAGAGCTCCATGTCCCCCCAACAGGAGCTGAGGCCTCCTCTCCCCCCCGTCCTGCTCAGCCACCATGCACCACGGCTCCTACGACCTTTCTAACCTCTCTGACTGAGCACAAACTCTCTGAGGGAAACCGAGTCCTAAAACGCTTACATAACATCTCTCAGCACCAGCCCCCCGTCATCGTTACTGTGTGCTCGAAAAGTCTCCACAGAGACCTGAAAACAGCTTGAGGGAACATTTTAATCTATTCGTTTGACTAATAGATGAATAATTTACTCTATAAAACAATGACAAAGGCCCATCAAAACCGCCACTTAGCTACTGAGCACCTTTAAGCATGCTATAGTATGTTAGCATTAATCTCAGCTGACAGGAATTCGGTCAGCTGTGTTTTAGACGTCATGAACTAAACTAAAGTTTGACCAGTCGATGTCATAAGGATTCATCTTCTGGAGATCATGAATGAAAAAGAGTCTACTAGAGCTGCAACGATTAATCGATTAGTTGTCAACTATCAAATTATTCGCCAACTATTTTGATAATCGATCAATCGGTTCGAGTACTTCTTTAAGAAAAGAAAAAGACTTATTTCTCTGATTCCAGCTTCTTAAATGTGAATATTTTCTGGTTTCTTTGCTCCTCTATGACAGTAAAACTGAATATCTTTGAGTTGTGGACAAAACGAGACATTTGAGGACGTCATCTTGAGCTTTGGGAAACACTGATCGACAATTATTTTCACCATTTTCTGACAATTTATAGACCAAACAACTAATCGAGACAATAATCAACAGATTAATCGACAATGGAATGACAAAAAAACATTACCTTGGATTATGAGAATGTGGGATAGACATGTTTTTACTATTTTCTGACATTTTACAGACCAAATGATTAAGAAATCAAATCTAGAAAATAGGCAAATTAATCGATAATGAAAATAACCGTTAGTTGCAGCCCTAGTGTGTAGCAAATTCAATAGTTGTTGACATATTTTAGTCTTGACCAAAGAAGTAGACAGACAGATTGATATTTCCGTCCCAGCCACGCTGCTAAAAAGTATTGTTTAGTGATGATTAAGTCACAGCTGTAACTGAATGGTAATATAACTAACAAAAGTCACTGCAAGCATCCAGTGTATTATATCACCAGTTGATAATAGAGTCACATTGAACACTGTGTTCCTGCTGTGTGTTTCCCCTCATTGAACCGGAGCACATTGTAAAGTGAAAGCTCATTTAATGGACAAAGCAGAAGAGTCTAGATGAGAGTCATCAGCCGTGATAGCAACGCTGCACAACCACATCTCTCTAGTGAGCTGACTGCACACTGTGCTCACACCAACACAACACATTTAGTAAAAGCCTCAAACTCCCACGGCACTTCATACAGACCCCTCTGCTGCAGCACTTCAAGCCTGAATAAAGGAAGTAGTAGTGTGGCGATGTTCTGCAGAATCTGGGCTTGAAATGTGCTGAAATTAGAGTTAAATTAAATCAGAGTTTATTTCCTGATCAATGACAGTGTTCATTAAGGGCCAATACAAACTCATGCTTTGGTTAACCTAAAGTCCACTTATTGTTCTGTCAAGTTCAACATTTAAGCCAACATGGATGAAATGTCCTAAATAGTATGAGAATTACTTCTACGGTTCCCAGTTGGGCTGCAACAAACAATTATTTTCATGATCGCTTAATCTCATGATATTTTTATTTTTTTTTTTATCATTCAACATAATAAAACAAAATGTTAAAAAAAACATGATTTTCTATATCCCATGCTGGCATGTTAAAAGTACTTGTTTGTCCAACAAAGAATCCAAAACTAAAAGTTATTCAGCTCTCTATAGGGCTGCAACTAACGATTATTTTCATTGTCGATTAATCTGTTGATTATTTTTTCGATTAGTTGTTTGGTCGAAAAAATGTCATAAAATGCTGAAAAAGGTTTCCCAAAGCCCAAGATGACGTCCTCAAATGTCTTGTTTTGTCCACAACTCAAAGATGTTCAGTCTACTGTCATAGAGGAGTAAAGAAACCAGAAAATATTCACATTTAAGAAGCTGGAATCAGAGAATTTTGGCTTGTTTTTCTTAAAAAATTACTCAAACCGATTAATCGATTATCAAAATAGTTGGGGATTAATGTAATAGTTAATCATTGCAGCTCTAAGTATCACAGAAGAAAACTGAGATGCTGGAACCAGTACAATTATTAGCAAAAATATTGATAAATCGATAATCGTTATCAAGTTTATTAAAAAATGTATGACAAACTGACTAATAATAATAATAATTGTTTCAGCTCTATTTACAAGACGACTAAGGGTCCAAAGTCCTAAGTCCATCTGCTGATGAAGACTGGTTGAAAGCTCCAGAAAAAGTGAGTAAATGGATCTTGAGTTGTTGAGAGTTTCAAGGTCAAGACACAACAATGGCCAGGGACTACAGACAGTTA
Organism: Sebastiscus tertius; assembly: GCA_916701665.1. Lineage (NCBI taxonomy): Eukaryota > Metazoa > Chordata > Actinopteri > Perciformes > Sebastidae > Sebastiscus > Sebastiscus tertius. The sequence goes on along the minus strand of CAKAOH010025768.1, from coordinate 12,109 downwards.
ATTCTGGCCTTTTTTATACCATGACTATTTGTTAATTTGCACCGTCACTTCTCAAATGAACTAAACTAAACTAAAGAAAGACCTTTAGAAGCTGAAGGGGTTGTACTTCCAGTTAGTGACGCTGTTTCTTCCTCATTCACAGGAAGCAGTGACTCAGACTGGTAGTTTAAAGCTCTACAGCTCCACATTAAGACAATAATCTATAGCCGTCTCCACGGATAAAGCACATTTACTACTTATTACTTTTGTGCCACATTACAACATGCCCAGTTCCTGATGATAAGGCTGCACATCCAGCACAATCCGACACTGTGAGGGGACCTTAAGAGGTGTTAATCCTGTTTACAAGATTATGACAAATCTAGCTTTCCCTGTCTCGGCACGTTTGTCCTGCAGGTCACTACGTCCAACGTGATTCTGCGTCAGCTGCTGTTGTTGTGACCAATGTTGCAGGTTTTTATTTCAAACCACCAAGGTCAAATCAAACACCACAATGTTTTTGACTCAGCTAATGAAACTAGGGCTGCAGCTTACAATTTGAATTTGATTAATCTACTGTTATTTTAGATTATTATTATTATTATTATTTTAGATAGCTATGGCTAGAAGTCCTATATACCTTGCATCGGTTGCACTTTAAGTGTAACAATGCCTATGTATTGTCCCTGTCAAATAAACTAATAAAATAAAAATAAATTAAATCAATAATCATTTAGTCTGTAAAATGTCAGCCTAACAGTCCAAAATTATTGAATGTACAATTATATATAAAAACAGAGAAAAGCAGCAAATCCTCACATTTGAAGGACTGGGACCAGAGTATGTTTAGCAATCCAGTCAATTCATTAATTAATAACTTCAGCACTAAATGCATCCATTTTGATGTTGTAAAACATCTAGTATGTGTGAGAGATATAGTCTCTGAGGAAAAACATACTAATTATAATATCAATTTGGACACATATGCACACTTTAAGAAGGAAAACACAGCAGTTACAAAAGCCTAAATCTCAAATCACAAATGAGATATAATACATTACACTAATAAATCTCACAAATAAAGATCCTTATCTCTATTTGAAAGCTCTTAAACACCATCAAATGATAAATCCTGCAAACTATCAGCCATTGAGTGTAAAAACATCATAAAAACATATCTATCTACCTCATAATATTCCTAATATTGACAAAAATGTAGTGCAATCTGCACATAAGCACCTGTAGATGTTAACTAGTAATTTAAACCTATGAGGCGTTCAGGGACGCAACTGGAGGGTTTGATTTGTCAAATCAGACATTTATGAGACAAACTATCATTATATAAATAGCAACAACGTGTCGTACAGTAGTAAATATCTGGTTTATCTTCATGAGAAGCCACAACGTGTCTGCTCGTCGGTGTTTCTCGCTGATATCCGCTATCACATCCGCTATCACATCACTTCACACGCGATACAGGACTCACAAGTTCACACACAAGCCGCTAAATGAGTCCTAAAGACGCGTTCAAGGACTCCGCTGCTGCATCAACGCGCATTAATATATATTTTTCTTTTTGTGGAACTGTTAAGTGAGGCTATATGGAGGAGAAGAGCTGATTAAATCATCCTACCTGCTGCAGTAGAGGCAGGCAGTCACACCTTCAGTCGTTTCCTCCGCCGGTGTGTTTGAGGCTCCGCACGCTCTGCTGTAGCACGTGATCCAGCAGCGCTCAGGCTGCACGTGATGACAACGCAGGAGGTTAATTATAAAGGTTAATTACACAGTAAAAAAAGAGCTAAACAAACATTTAAATAGAATGAAGTATAGAAATAGGAGCAGTATATACAGTATTGACAATAAACAGACTATTTACAAAACTGCACAAGTGGAAAATGATATTGCACAGTGAGAATTAAATGAAATCCCACCTGAAAATATTGCACAGTATGAATTACACCTTAGTAGTAATAATGATAATGATACTGCATAGTCAGTATACAGTGCAGTGTAGTTATTGTCAGTCAGTTTTTGGTGTGTAAGTATAAGTGGTCTACTGGGAGCAGTGCTGGTTGTGGAATCTGACAGCTGCAGGAAGGAACAGCGCTCCTTCACTAATAACTATGTAGAAAAAGATGAAAAATCTATTTATTTCATTAATTTTTTCATTTCAAAATTTATTTCAAACACGTAGAAAACAAAGAAATAAAATAAAAAAAATAAAGAAAAAATAATGATTATACCAACAAGTAGTATTTACATACAATGAAAAGCATAAGAAAAATAAATTAATAAATAATAAATAATAAATGATTATTTGAGAATTAAAGTGTCTCTAAAACCTTCAAACGCAATCAAACAAAACATTATCAAAGGCAGTGTACTTGTTTCTTGCAGTGAACTTCCTTGTTTCTGTTTCATTCCTACATGACCTTTGATTTTGTTTATGATATCTGATGTATATTCAAAGTTTCACAATGACTTCCAGTAAAAACCTCAAAGTCCAACTACTGTCTTCAACCTTTATTGGAAGTGTGTTTAGCTGTGCAGTCTGTAGTTTCCATCATTTAGTAACTTTTCTTCAGCCACTGCATGCAAATGATGAATCAGTCAAATGATTCATCAAGTAGAGTCTCTATAAAGGCCAAGATTGTTCAATTTAAAACACTTTATTCATTTTATTATACCATGATTCCACAAGAACATATTTATTGCTTCTCATATACATATAGGCTACATTTACCACATTTTAGTTTACATTCCTGTTCATTCATTTTGTAATTATATATATATTTTTTATATTTATACATGCTATATTGCATCCTTATATTTTAACTTCTGCATTGTCTTTTTTTTAACTTGTGTGAATATCTTTTTATACATATTTAATGCATTTGTTGAAGGGAGGCTGAGATCTAAGATTTTCTTTGACAACGACTACTTCTCTGTAATTGTTGTGCACATGAAAATAAATAACTTAAAGAAGACCTTGTGCTTATTTTCAGGTGCATACTTGTATTTTGGATTTGTACTAGAACATGTTTACATGATTTAATGTTTAAAAAACACTTTATTTTTCTCATGCCGGCTGTGCTGCAGCACCTCTTTTTACCCTCTCTCTGAAACGCTCTGATTGAGCTCCTGAAGTGAAGCAAAATAATGTGATTTACTTTATTGATCACAGTAAAGAAATTCATTTCCCACGCTCTTCATTTGTAGGTCAGAGGTCACAGTCAGCTTCAGAGCAGCAGCCCTGTAGGTGGTGAGAGATTTTCAGGGATTTGCTCCGGGACAGTTCAGCAGGACAACAACACAGATTGGACTGAACCTGAATCCTCAGCCACAGAAAGGACAGCGTTTCCCACCAGCTGTCTTTTAAACGAAAGTAAGGAGGAAAAAATGAAGTGTACCGTGATGTACTATTCACTCGCTCTGCAGGGAAGTAGAACGTTTCAGTTCCCCATGAAACACCTGCTGCATCAGACTATGACTGCATGTTTACTCATGCAGGGATTTCCTAAATTGAGGACCTTGTCACATAAATGTTTGCTGCCTAATATCTGGCATAAAAACATGTTTTGCATTTAGCTGAAGCATCCGTAAAAAGCCTTTTTAATCTTATATTTTTTTGTAAATGATTTGCTTGCTATGTCCCTGAAATGTGTCAGTTAGCAGTTATTTATTTGCTCTTTTCTAAGCTCAATAACAACTCAAAATCACGTAAAAAGTGTTTAGATAAATCTAAAAAAATATACATTTTGAGTGAATATCAAAATGTTGGAGCTGTAGCCAGTTCTCCTGGACCTCTGCAACTTTTACACTTGTTAAATTGAATTAATTCTGCTCTGTTTCACCCCAAGAATTTCCCATGTTTGCTTTGTTCTTCCCTCCAACTAGTGAGTGCCTCACCTCCGTAAGCCTCTACTCTGTAAATCCAATAATTTTCTGGCATTATGTACTAAAAAATGTGACCATTTAAACCAATAAATATGCCAACAGATCCTTTATTAAAGCAAATATGATGAAAAAGATAAAAACGGTAGACAAAATATCCAAATCAAATGCAGGCAAACTGTAAAACAGTGGTCTGTATAAAGAGTGCATGAGATACTTATTCTATTACACAAATGTGGAATATTGTTATCATTAATATTTAATAAGAGCAAATGCAACCTCTAAGTGGAAACACATCAATCATATTAGGCTCAAAAGCCCACATCAAACTTGTGGCATACAGTATATGTGAGTATAATCAATACTTTTCTCCACTAGATTCACTCTGGCTGTGTTTCAGCTGCTGGTCCAGACTCCTCCACTGTGTCTGCAGGCTGCTCGGAGGCTTTTGATTGGTCAGCAGTTAAAGGTGAATCAGCAACTTCTTCTTTTGCTCCTTCTATTTGTTTTGAATCTGAAACTTTGGGCTCAACTGCAACCTTCTCCTCATCTTCAACCTTTCCCATGGAAAGAGTCCTACTTACAGATTCTGCAAGAGAACAATCATTATTTTATCTCAGTCATGACAGAGTTACGCCATACTGTAATGTTCGCATATTCGCCCTCTCACCCTTTCGCTTCTGCTTTTTTGTTCCAGTTACTGTGGTTTTCATCCTTTCCTTTGGAGTGTTTGGATCAAACACCACATTTCCCTCAGCATCGGTCGAGTATGACGTCACCCCCAGGTCAGGTGTTCCCTCTGTGGTCTCCAGCTGAGAGGAGACAAACTGGAGTCAGGCGTCACCACGTATAAAAAGCCGTGCTCTAACTAGAATCCAACCAGAATTATTACACGGCTTTGTTGAATACTCGATTCTGATTGGTCAATCACAGCGTTCTACGGTCTGTTATTTCTTTATAGCAGACCGTTGCTATGTATAACAGACCGTTGCTATGGCTGCAGTTCTGATGTCAGTCTCAGGCGAACCATTTTGGTGTCAAATTAATGATTTCTTAAGTAAGTAGCCGTGTAATAAGCGGGATAATGTAGCTAATCTAGTGGGTCATTGTTGTGAGATAAACCCCGTCAGGGTGATGAAAGATGGCAGCATCTCCTGGTCGGGGTTTCTTTCACAACAATGACCGGCTCACTGTACATTATCCCTTACTTAACCGTCAAGAATGATGTCCTTTACTTACCCACCAGGATGTTCAGTGAGGTCACACTTATCACTAACTGCATATTTAATTCAGTAGATCATTTTGAATTACGCGGTAATTTGCAAGTCATTTAGCATGCAATAAGAACGCCGTTCTTGCTTTTGGCGTGTCATTTATACGCTTTGTAGTCTGCTTTGACTGCAATGTAAACGCATCCACGTAAATATGCTATACGCTCAGAGCTAGTGACGTAGAATAAAAAAGTGAGAAATGCCTCTTATGATTAGTGGGCGGGGATGTGGATGGGTCCAACTAACACAGGGTAAATGGACTTGCATTTATATAGCGCCTTTCTAGTCTCAAGGACACTTTGACATGGGGACTGGAGGATCGCACCGCTGACCTTCCGATTGGTGGGCGACCTGCTCTACCTCTTAGCCACAGCCGCCGGTTCGTGTTATTTTGAAGTTACGTTACTGACGTTAGTGACGTGTTTTCTGTAGTGATGTTACATTGTTTACATAAATATTTTACTTAGTTTACGTACTTCTTTTAAGCCCAACCATGATGTTTTTCCTAAACATAACTAAGTGGTTTTGTTGCCTAAACCTAACTGCGAGCGTTACCATAGTTTTGTTGCGTGATGTAAATATTACGCGAAAAAAGGCATACAAATGACACGTGAAAAGGCTCAAATATGTTCTCATGACACGCGGAATCCACGTAATATCGTGCTATTTATACGTATTCCCATGAAATCGTGTCGGTTCAATATGCAGCTACAGTGAGGAGACGGCAGGAGAAGCTTAGCTTAGCATGAAGACTGTAAACAGCGGGAAACAGCTAGCCCAGCTCTGTCCAAAGATAAAGAAATCTGCCTCCCAGCACCTCTACAGCTCACTAATTAACACCTTATATTGTTTGTTTAATTCATATAAAAACTTGGTTTTACGGGGGTTATGTGCTGGACTATTTCTTGGCCGTGCACAGTGACTTCCAGCAGTAGTACTCATGTTAAAACTGATGAGGAAAATTACTAATTATAACCTTTATCTTGCAGAAAAATCTTGATATATATATTTTTTATAGCACCATTGGATGCTGGTGACCAAACAACAAGGGGAAACAACATTAGTTTCTCATTAAGCTGAGCTTGATTTTGTTTGCTCTGTTTAGTGCTCATCTAAAGGTGATTTATTTTTCCAGGGCATCATCAATCAAGCACATGATGGTTACAGTAGAGGGAGGGCTTGTCTCCATGCTGGTGGTTGATCTTCAGGCAGTCCAAGTCTACAGAAATGGTGACTGGGAGTGAAAAAGGTAAGACGCAACTGAAACAAAAGTGAATAGTGAAGGGTGAAGGGTTCAAAACCACAGTGAAGCAACTCAAAGAGGAAGAGGAGGAGGAGGAAGTAGGGAAGTACATGCTCGTTTTTTATTAGTCTCATCAACAACAGGGGAATAGGAAGTGATGCAATAACCACTATTAATGAACAGTGATCGGACAGTCTTCATTACAGTGGCATTGTTATCATCATAATAAAGGAGGCATCATCATCATTAATGAAGGACTGTGAAGGGGATCTTGTAACAATGGTGGATCACATGAATAACAACGATGACAGCGGGCAAACATACAGTATTCACTGGGAGATAATGGAAGTGATGTCATGATCACAACATTCAAATGATGGTGAATAATAATAATAAAACAGGACTAAATGTAAAATCTGATGAAATGACGCAATGCATGTTTTAACCCATTTGCAACAAATTTTGTTTAACTTCTACTGTTTTACTTTACAAAGCATTCAATGGATTAAACAGTATACATTTCTCTGCTCTAAGGTACTACTGATAACTAAGATAACCCATCCTTAATTAGTTAGCTAACTAGCCACAGCTGATAACTAACCTAACGTTAGCTTAGTTAAAATCTAGAAATAAGAAGCCTGTTTTTGTCTAGATGTAGATGTCTGTATGTGAAATACAGCCTCAAAATGACTCAGGATCTCAATCAATCTGCCACCATTACTGAAAGCTTGATAGAAGAATCTAATAACTCTGAAGTTCTAGATTCCCACCTGCACTTGAATGCACCAACATTAAGCCTTACTACATGCAACAATGACTTTAAATCATGACTTTCTGTAGCCTCTAGCATTTTTCAAGTCTCTGCAAAATGCTTTATATATTGTAATAATATAAAGGAAAATAAATTGCTGCCTGAAAGACAAGAAAAAGCATGGAACAATGTAGCTTTCCTAACTGCAGTAAAGTAGCCTGCTATGCATGATTTGTAGCAAATGGGATAAAACATGTAAAAACATTTAGACACTGCACACTAACTTCATGATTTTCTTTTCTATGATTTAGCGTTGCATCCTATCAACACCACATATATTAAACTATCATCTTTGGCTTTCTTTTCTCAAGTAAAGTTTCATTTTTCTTCTACAGAGTAAAATGAGTGCTAACATTTGCTTCTCTGCATGCCACAATTTTACACAAACAAAAAAAACTAAAATTGCACCATTTGAGTGGACGTGATGTTAGATTTGTTATTATTGGATCTTCACCACACTCTGGATTTCTCTCTGAACTGTTGTTGACATTTCATTTCAGATTCAGCACCTCTAGAGTTAATTTTATATTCTACACAAAAAACATCTAACACATCCTCAAGCCTGTTTCTTTCCTTCACAACTGTTGTTTTTCATTTATACATATTTACGACAAGATTTGGACCGCTTTTATTTTTTCTTGCCGCCCGCCTCTTCAGGGATGAAGACACTTACGGTGAAGTCCCCGCTCTCCGTGCCGTACTTGTTCTTCACCAGGATGCTGTACTTGCCGGAGTCCGACGTGTTCACGCCGGTGATGGTGAAGCTGGCGAACTTGCCTGATGCAAACTTGAGGATGCAGTGGTCGTCGGACGTGATCTCCCTGTCGTTCTTCAGCCAGGTGACCTCTGGCACGGGGTCGCCCGAGATGTTGCAGGTGAGATTGAGAGCCTGGTGAAAGGATAACATGTAAAACACACATATACAATTATACAGTAATAACAATATGTTCAGGCACGTAGAGCCAGTCTCTCTATAACTGTCATTGTGCTGTCAGCTTAAACAGTTTACCTTGCCCTCCTGTATAGTGACCACATCAGGCAGGCCTCCTGCTACTCGGGCACGACCTGAAACAGACAATGTTAACTTCAATAAATACAATAAATACCTTTTATTTCTATGGTAATGTAATCTAACTTTAAAGCGAGGAATCTCTGTCCGTCAGTTTTTCTGTATGTTCTTCGCATATGTCGAGAACCGCTCATCTGATCGACTTTACACTGGGCAGGTGAATTTCTGGGGACCCGAGGGAGTGCAGTGTCGAATGTGGCGCAATTTGACCAGATAGTGGCACTATAACAATGAAATTTATGTGTTGGCCTGTAATTTATGAATCTTAAATCTAAGAATCTAAGTTCAATCAGCTGTTTTTTCTTGGATTCTGCGGGTCCAGACGAATCTATCTACATAAGCCAAGCTCATTTGTGTTTAGACAAAATCCGATTTTTTGCTACTCCTACAAATTTTGAGCAATCTTCACCAAATTTGTTACAGAACATCTCTAGATCAAGCTGGAAAAAAGTTATTCTTTTTCCGAACTGGCACTGCACTAGTCTAAAGTAAACAAGGAAGAAGGTAACGCCTGCCCACTACTCCATGCCTCAAAAGTTTATTAATGACTACGTTTCGATCCTACTTAGATCTTCGTCAGGTCAGAATGATCAAAGTAGAATCGAAACATAGTCATTAATAAACTTTTGTGGCATGGAGTAGTGTGCAGGCCTTACCTTTTTCCTTACTGACGCTGTATACACGATGAGCTTCTAACTAATCTTCTTCAATCTAAAGTGACCGACCATGTTGGACATTAAGTAAATGTGAATATTTATATTAAAAGTATAATATGCAGAGATCCTGCCCTCTACCTGTATTTTGTTGTATTATTTTGCTGTGTTCAGGACGTTTCTGGGCTTCAGCAATAAGGTTTTATTTCTCTGATCCACTGCTTTGTTCTCACTAACGCCGCTCCCTCTCTTCATTCACTCTATAGCTCGCACGACCACCGCTGCTCTCTCTCTAGGAGAGGCCAACTTTGAATGCCGTGTGTTTACAAACAGCAACCGATAACTGTTACATAATATACCTTTAATATATAGTCTGGATAATGTAATGCTTTAAACATAATCAGTGGAATCTATGTATTTTACAGGACTCTGTAAATATTAGGTGGAAAGAATTAGAGTTATATGATCTGTCTTTTAGTTAAAATCCAAGTTGCAGCATTTGAAACTCCATTACACAGTATTCTAAACAATGTAAGAAAGACAGGACTTCTTGATGATGAAATGAAGCCACTTTAAACCCAATACACTTACTTCTCTCTGCAATAGCAGCAGCTCTGATGAGGTAAAAAAAGAAAGAGGAAACGACAAATTAGATGAAAGAATCAGAAGTGAAAGTAAAGGCGTATTTTTTATGCGCACTTCTTCATGAATGTAGTTCCTCAAATCACTGTAGGTTTGAATTTATAAAATGTGTTTTTATGCATGATGTGATTGTGGCTACATTAAGGTATAATAATAGTGATAGTTATCGAGGCGTAAATAACTTACTGGAGTCTCTTGAATTCTGCAAAAGCATCATCAAATGCTGCAAAACAAAACAAAACATTGTATATATAGGATTCACCAAATGCAAAACAAGAAATCTGAGTTATAAAAAGAAGTACAAGAAGTTTGTTAGAGCAAGCAACAAGTATACAGTCGTTGTGGCTAAGAGAGAAGTTTCACCTTGACCAGACAGCTCAACGGTCCTCCTCAGGCCTCCTTTTCCATCGTTGAACTCAATGGCGTATTTGCCCATGTCTTTCTCTGTGGGCTCTGTGATCTGCAGCCACAGCTGCTCTCCCACCACGCCGCTCTTTATACGGTCAGAGAAGGCGATGGCCGAATCCCTGTCAGAGAGACGACACAGAAACGTGAGGGAGACTAGAGGTGGACAAAGCACTGAAAATATTTCACTATTGTACTACAATAATAAAATGTATCTCAAAAATACTAGAAGTAACAATTTACTCTCTCAAGTAAAAGGTATAAGCTCTGATACTGATACTTTTTATAATTAAAAGAGGCATACTGTATATGCTTTCATGTTGCTTTCCACAATAAATTACTTATCATATGTATGTTAAAAACAGAACACCTTTAAGGTTAGAGTGTAACTAATTCATTTTAATAACAAGTGTAAACATGTTTGCATAAATAGCAATGTAGACACAGAACGTACTTGTAATGCCATGTCACTTGGAGTAAATCGTTGTAGTAGCTGACAAAGGTGTAGATTCGGATGCCCTGATCTGTGCTTGTGATCTTCAGCGGAGTGGAGGAATTGGCTGCAATTCAAATATTAATTTGGGATCAAAATTCAAATTCAAAATAGATCAGGCACCAACATGAGTGGACAAAATGTTTCTCTTCTTACCGATAAAATTGAAAACTTCATTCATCAAGTCTTTGAAACCTTGAAGAGAAAGAGATTTGATCATGCTAAGTGATATATTTACCTATACAGTCATGATTGTTCATCTCAGTGTGTGTGACTCTCAAAAGTTTACCTTGATCTTTCAAATTCAATTTGGAAGTGTCCTTTCCTCTGTCATCCTTCAGAACGACCTCATACACACCAGAGTCCTTCTTGGAAATCTGACAGAGAGAGCAGGAACGTCAAATTCAGTCGTAAAAACAAAACCGAACAAAGAATATGATTTGTATTCATCTGAAAAGGCAAGCTGTTCTCTTCTTCTACGGGTGCAGCAAAAAACACATATATGACGCAAGAGCAAAAAAGCCAACAGACAAACAAACAAACAAACAAATAAATAAAAAAATAAAAATAAATAAATAAATAAATAAATAAAGCATTCTCAGGCAGAAAGGCAAAACCAGAAATGGCTGTTGGCCCATGACGACAACAGATAACTGTTCCCAACTTTTATGCTTCTCCAGATTACGTCGTCGGCTGACGAGTCTGCAGGGGAGTTGCGCTGAAATGGGACACATGTGACATCACGTTTATATGTTTATTTGTTTATATATTTATATGATCACCTTGTGGATGTCATGTCACTGAATGACACTGGGACAGATGTTAGAGACGATACAGTGGGATGGGAATGAGTTGTGAGATGAAGAATGGAAAAGAGGGTTAAATTAAATATGAGAGAAGTGGAAGACAGAACAGTTAGAGAGAGAAAGAGATAACGGCGTCCAAAAATTGAATGTGAATTAATTTAATGGCCTTGTTAGGACTTAAAATATGATATGAAAAATGTATTTAAAAACAATTAATGCTGGTTATTTATAACAAAAAAATGAAGTATAATTAGTAGGGCGGCCAATCGATTAAAATAGTTAATCGCGATTAATGACAAATTAATCACCCATGGTTTATCCGTTCAAAATGCACCTTAAAGGGAGATTTGTCAAGTATTTAATACTCTTATCAACATGGGCAAATATGCTGGCCTTACACAAATGTATGTATATATCTATTATTGGAAATCAATTAACAACACAAAACAATGACAAACATTTTTCCGACTTTTTTCTTCCGACATTTTTTTTTGACATTTTTCAGATTTTTTTTGTCAGACATTTTTCTTCCGAAATTTTTTTTACGGATTTTTTCCGACTTTATTTCTTCCGACATTTTTTTTGACATCTTTCAGACTTTTTTGTCAGACATTTATCAGACTCTTTTCAGACATTTTTCAGACATTTTTCAGACTTTTTTCAGACTTTTCTTTTCAGACATTTTTCGGACATTTTTCAAAATTTTTTCTTTTTTAATTTTTTCGACTTTTTTTTTTTTTTTTACATTTTTCAGACATTTATCAGACTTTTCTTTTCAGACATTTTTCGGACATTTTTCAAAATTTTTTTTTTTTAAATTTCCCAAACTTTTTTTTTTTTTTT
>CAKAOH010025767.1:0-17062 GCA_916701665.1 Sebastiscus tertius | reverse complement strand
TTTTTTTTTACACAAACACATGCATCAAGGAAAGCACTTTCTTCCTAATTTAAATACCAAGGAGACACTCCAGTTTGGGAAAGAGGAAGCTTTGGTTTCCTCGTAACACATTAAGTGGTATAAAAATCAATGCGGAGCTTGGAAAAGAGGAAGCATTGGTTTTTATATCGTCATGTATGAAGTTACGGTAATGTCTGACAAAATGTGTCACCACAACAGTGTTTTTGGTGTTTTCCGTGTTGGCTGGGCAAAAAAAAACATAACTACATTCTGTTAATGCCTAAACTTTGCTTGGGAATATGACAGAATGACATATAAGCTGTTACATTACCAATTATCTATTATACTGGTGGTTATTACAGCTGTTGGAATTATTTTATCCAACTGCAAAAAATACAACATCTCCACACAAAGAGTGGATGACTTTAATGACACACATTGCCTATGTGTGCCTATAAATCTTAACCAGACTTAAGGTGATTACGATAATTTGACCACCTATTATCAATAGGTGTTAATTAATAAACCTTATTATTATTAAAATTATTGTTATAATTTGTACTGTATATTCTTGATGTAGCCTAGCTATTGTTTCTCTTTCGGCCCTGTCTCAGTTAATTTTTAATTTCTCACCTTTTTTTCTTTAACTGCCCTATAATAATAGTGTAAAATTACTCTCATAAATTGTTCTACATTCTCCTTAATATTCCTTGATGGTCTTATAAACTAATCTGGGAAAAAAGTTTGGACGGTGTATTAAATGAATAAAGTGTAAAACAGCCAATATGTCTTGTTTGTTCCTTGTTACTGATAGAGAGTCCAATCATCCAATCCACTAAACAAGAGTCAATACCAACAGGAGAATACACTGTTTACCATTAGCAGAGCACTTTGGCAAATTTTTCTTGGGCGCTCCCCACATAATCATCTGTGCTGCTCATCCCACAAATGCATGATCCTTACAAATTGGACATCATTGTGAAGGTAAATAAACAGGCTTTCCAACGATGCAAAATACAATGCCAATTAGCATTATAACAACAGAGAAATAATCCACCAAACACAAGTTTCCGAACTTTTATTTCCCCAGTTTTATTTATCTCAGCAGTGATTTCATTGTTATTAATGTGTGTGACTCTGGCTGTGTGAGAGGCGTTTGATCTGTAATGAAACCATACTGTAACCTTAGATTATGTCATAGATTTGTCATGGTCTGTTTAGTCATCTTGGTTTCAACCACTTCTTGATGCTCTATGTGGCAGCTTTGTGTTTGGGCTTTTTATGTTGGTGATGTGGGAGGAGAGACAGGGAGGAACTAAGGAGGAGGGAGGAGAAGAGAACAGCGGCCAGGAGGGGAGGGAGGGAGGAGGAGGAGAGAACGGAGCAGTTTGAGGTTTGAGGAGACAGCGCGTTGTTGGTGGCGATTTCATGAGGAGGAAGAAACAGCGAGCTCTTCTTCTTCTTCTACGGATTTAATTTATTATTATCTCCCTTTAAAATGTGCACTCCGTGTTGCATCTCGCAGGTGAGCATCAATACTTCCTACTGTTGTTGTTTTTATTATTGTTCAACGGATGTAACCGACACAATGGAGCGTTAACGATGAAGCGTTAAGCTAGGCGTGATGTTGACTTCTGTCTACTGTTTACTGTTAGTCTCTATATCTGTAGACAACGAGGCACATACACACTTTAATGTCGTGGTGAGACGCCTGTCAGACATTATGATGTATAAATAATATGAAATATATTATAATCCATCACTGACATGATGAATAACTTCACTGTAGAGATGTTACAGCCGCTGGAAGACAAAGAGAGACGAGCTAAACTAGCTAAAACATCAGCACAGTAACGTTAGCATAGAAGTAACGTTAGCATACCTGCTATCAGAAGTAACGTTATATCAGGAGTAAGTCTGCTATCAGGAGTAACTATGCTATCAGAGGTAACGTTAGCATATCTGCAAACACGTTAATTCTGATAGCAGGTATGCTAACGTTACTTCTGATATCACGTTACTTCTGATAGCATAGTTACTTCTGATAACATAGTTACTTCTGATAACAGGTATGCTAACGTTACTTCTGATAGCATAGTTACTTCTGATAACATAGTTACTTCTGATAGCAGGTATGCTAACGTTACTTCTGATCGCATAGTTACTTCTGATAGTAGGTATGCTAACGTTACTTTTGATAGGATAGTTACTTCTGACAGCAGGTATGATAACGTTACTGATGTTTTTAGCTAGTTGCCTCGTCTCTCTTTGTCTTCCAGCGGCTGTAACATCACTATAGTGAAGTTATTCAATCATCTCAGTGAGGGGATTATAATATTTTCATATTGTTGATACATTATGGTGGCTATCAGAAGTAACGTTAGCATACCTGCTATGAGAAGTAACGTGATCTTTGAATGTAGCCTATGTTACAGATGTGTTGGATGCAAACAGTGAACCATTGGGGGCTTTACAGAGCTCAGATGTGTCTTGTCTCTATAACTAGGTAGTGAGGAAATGCAGTCTTCATTGTGGTTTTCTGGTTTTCTTTTCAGTAAAATGCTCAGTTTGCACTTTTTCAACCACTGAGAGGAACATCTTTCTCTCCCCAGCCCAAAAACTTCAGGCCAATCCGATTACTAGCTATTACTCCTTCTACCAGTCACTCATATACTATATATAAATGTTATGGTGTCATTTTTTGTGTCTGAATTGTTTATTTACAATAACTTATAAAGTTGCAGACTTGCTTGTGAAAGGCAGACTCACTTGGAAATGAACTATAGGCTATGACATCCTGTAGAAATAATAAGATAAGATAAGATATTCCTTTTATTAGTCACGCAGTGGGGAAATTTGCAGTGTACAGTAGCAAAGGGAATAGTGCAAAAAACAAGATGCATCAGCTAACACAGTAAAAATAGAACAAATATGAACCATTTAAAAAGAAGGAAGTATAAAATAGGAGCAGTATATACAGTATTGACAATAAACAGACTATTAACAGAGTTGCACAAGTGGAAAATGATATTGCACAATGAGACTGAAGTGTATGAATGAATGAAATTAAATTCCACCTGAAAATATCAGGTTATTGTCAATTTTTGGTGTGTAAGTAGTCTACTGGGAGCAGTGCTGGTTGTGGAGTGTGACAGCTGAAGGAAGGAAGGACCTTCACACACTTTGGGTGGAGCAGCCTGTCACTTTGACCTTTTTTTTGGTTTGTTTCTGAGATGTTTGAGGTCAGTTTTTAAGTTGCAGAATTACTTGTAAAAGGCACATAGCTAGTGTTTAATATAAACAACATGGTATACCTCATCTAGAACATAAATTATGACTTTTTATAATGAATTGTTTTTGGTGAAAGAGTGATATTTTGAATTTGCAGAATTACTTATAATGAAATATATTCAACTTGGAGCTGCAACATTAAATAGATTAGTTGTCTACTATTAAGTTAATCGCCAACTATTTTGATAATTGATTAATCGGTATGAATAATTTTTTAAAAAGTCAAAATTCTCTGATTACAGCTTCTTAAATGTGAATATTTTCTGGTTTCTTTACTCTTCTATGACAATAAACTGTATATCTTTGAGTTGAGGAGAAAACGAGACATTTTTGGCTTTGGGAAACACTGATCGACATTTATCATAATTTTCTGACATTTTATAAACCAAACAACTATTCAGTTAATCGAGAAAATAATCGACATATTCATAGACCGTGAACATAATCATTAGTTTCAGCCGTATTAGGTCTACACCTAATACATATCATGATTACTTTTTTTGAGCTGAAAATTAACTGACAACAATTCTGGTAATTGATATATTATTAAAGTCTAAGTAATTGATTGATTGATTTATTTATTGTTTATTTATTGAAAAAATACCAAAATTCACTAGTTCCAGCTTCTCAATTGAATCATTATCTGGTTTACCATGTTAGTAAATTGAATTTCTTTAGGATTTGGACTGTTGGTTGGACAAAACCTTTTTCTGACATTTTATACTTTTAAAGTATTCATCATGACAATAATCTCCAAATGAGTCAGTGATGACAGTGATTGATGGTTACATTATTTGTATGTCTGAATTTTTTGATGGCTGTAAGTAGTAATATGAACTAATTACAATTGCTTTGAAAGACAGGCAGCTAGTGGTTTATATGTAAAGTTAGAGAGGATTTTCTCCAGTGCTGAGAGTCCTTTTTCATCCAACCGATGAACTGTTTTTGACCACAGGGTTACCACTGCTGAGCTGGTCCGGTCAGGAATTTAATTACACAGACACATCTCTCATCTGAGGGGGGGCTCACGTCTATTTCCTGTTCTTTTCAACGACAGGATGATGGAAACAGGGAAGGATTAAGAGGAAAGGGAGGGCAAACAATAAAATCAGTTTTGTATTGCTGTGCTGGTGGTGTGCTAATCCCTGTCACAGACACCCATTTAGTGTTGTCGCCATCTCTATTTATGTGTATACTTGTAATGAGTGTGCATATGTGCCCCTCTTGAGGTTTAGAGGAGCCCAAATTGATGTGTGGTCTGTTAATTTCCTCTGGCTCGGAGGTGGATATTAAGGGAGGGTGGGCGCTGTTTGGGTTACATTTGGAGAGAGGAGCAGGCGTGGTGTGGGAGCAGCTCACTTGTAATTTCTCAGTGGGATCAGGGATGTCTGCCATATTGTGATGGGATAGGGGGTAGGCTAAGCTTTAGCTCAATGTTGAGTTCTGTCCAAAGCGCTGCAAGCGTTGGCTGTGAGTGTGGGACAGGGCTGAAACCATGTGGGTGTTTCAAGCAGCGCAGCTATGGCACAGGCAACGTTGGCAGGGTACATGAGTCTAGAGGACCTGGAGTATACTGGAGAATGTGGTCCAGCAAGCATCCGTCGTGATAAAGTGTCCTTGAGTAAGACATCAAGCAGTGAACTTACACCTTGGCGTCTGGGAATGTGCAAGAAAAAGAAAAAGGGTGTTTTCCAGTACACCATGCCTTGGTTGTCATGCCTTTATCAGGGTGCTGCAAGATAACCAAAAGCGTTTGATAAAAAGGGACTGGTTGGCACTAGGAAGTGTATCGTTATCGTTTGTGTTTTTTTTTTTTAATATTAATTCCATTATTGATGCAGGTTCAGTGTAATACTGTATTTCTCTTAAGGATTTCTTAAGAATGCCAGCTGACTGGAATGTGATTTCCCATACAAACAAATATTGTGAAATCCTGAACTACCACTAAATGTTCACCTGCAGCCCCCACACACACACACACACACACACACAAACAGCTGTCACATCAAATGGTAGTTTGACTGATTGTTGCTGAGGTCACGGCACCGAGACTGTAATGTCACAGAGATCCTTAAAACAGGTGTTGATGAGCTGTAAAATTACTTGACTTGTAAAACTATAGCCTAAGTGACCTCCTGTAGTTGTATCTGTACCAGTCCCCACCAACAAACAATTCTGGGTCAGTCATACGATTAGAATTACTGTGTCCATGTGGCACATGTCTGCTATTTCCAGCTTCCCCTCAGGAATTTTGCTGTGGTCAGCAGGAGTTTTTTTTTTTCCCACAGGGACATTACTGGCAATCTTTCATCTCTTTTGTCTCCCTCTGAACTATCATGCAATAATGCCTTACGCAACGTCCTCCTTCTCACATCTTCCCGTGTCTTGTCTCTATAATTTAGTGTTTTCATGCAAGGGTTTAAGGTGCTGATGTAACCGTGTGAAATGCCAGCTAACTCTTTGCATGGTGCCATTAGTATCGGTTGGGTTGAGCTGACAGTAAGGCTGTGGTGGATAGGAAGCACCTCATTTTGTGTGCAACGGTTGCGAACTGAAGCGTCATTAGTGGTAAACAATACTTTGGGAAGTGAAAAAGGCCTTCGGGTAAACACAGCATGACGTCGGATTAGCCTGTGCCTGTTGATCTGATATTGCTTTGTATTTTGACTGTCTTCCTGTTCTTGTTCGGTTTGTTTCCTTTGGTTATTTTTGTGACGGACTCCTCTGTGTGCACAGGATTGTTTCATTTCTGCCCAGTTTTTCAGCTCTTCACTGTACCTCAGTTCTACTTTGTCTTTCGTTTTCTTTTCTGTCCATTGGACTTAAGTTTCTCTCTGTTGGTTGTAGCTAGGGGCTGTATTTGCCAAGAGAGAAGCAAAGCCCTCCCTTTGTGTATAGGAAACAGAGCAGTGATACATTTTTGCTGTGTGTATACAGCTGCCTAGCTATATGGACAATAGTGGAGCTGTCAGTCACAAAATAAGGAGAAATGGATTAAGCTCGGTCTGGAGCTTGGGCCATCCTAACTTGTGTGTGTGTGTGTGTGTGTGTGAGAAAGATTTTTGCCTTGTGTCTTATTGTTTTAAAGTTTCTTCGCTTTTCCCTCTTTTTTTTTTTCCTTTTTTCCCCCTCTCTACCGGTTTCTCCTCGCTCTGTTCAGCCCTATGCATTGTTGTAATTTGAGATAAGAGGGTGTGTACTATCTACAGTTTCGACTGAGAAGTTGGTCCGTCATGATTCATTGTGGTCGACTTTATCCCGTGGCCACTATCATTAAGCTCTAACTAACAGGGAGTTCCTCAGTTTAAAGCAGCCAGCTACAGCAACGTCTACTTATGTAAGGCAGCATGTACTAAAGTAAAGTAGGACAGGGAATAAAGATGAATATATTAGATGTGATAAATGAATGAACATCCAGGTTTATATTCCCACAGATGCAGCCATTGAAAAAGTTATGCCACATTCTTCCAGTCGAGTTGTTTTGACATTGCTCATCTCAGTTGTGTGAGTCATGTCTGTCTGTTTTTTTTCCCCACTGAAAACTGTTTGCTTTTTCCCCCCACTTCTGATAAACATAGTCAACATCTCAAATCAGCTGATGAAAGTTTTTCACTCTGTTCAAATCTTGATAGGGGAAATCTATGTCAGCCACATCAGGAACAGGTCGTTTCTGTAGTCTGCAGCCAAACACTCTTGCCACAAATGCCACATGTATGCAACAGTAGTTCTTTTTTTAGGTTTTTCCTTAGATGTTCCATCCAGATTTTGTCAGATGTCTTCACGTCCCCACCCGTGGAAGCATTGTCAACATATCTGTTTGGCTGCTTGGTTTGTTGGAGGAGACATCTGTCTACCCCTTCCTGATTCCCCTTTGCTGTGCGTACCGTGATATAGCGAGTGACCTATTTTTGCAATTGGTCTATTTGTGTTGCGTAAGCAGTTGTGTCTGCGTGGCTGTGCTCTGAGTTTACCCCCGCATGTTTGATGTAGGCTTCCCTTGCCATTTCCTGTTTGTTAAATACAGCAATTCTTTTCATCACTGCTGGGTCGAAGATAATAAGATGGTAGAGAATGGAGGAGGGAAATAACATGGTAATTATCATCACTGCTCTGTTAAACGGCTCACAGATGTGGCCTTTGGTTTATCTACATGTTGGACTGTGTCACATTTGTTGATTAAGCATCCAGCTGTAGGTCAGAGTCCTCGTTGAGCGATCCAATGTCTAATTTTGACTCTGCTACCACTTGCTTCATTTTGACTGGCATTTGGGTCCGTTCCCTGAGGGTATTCTCGCTGTGTCCTGACTCGTGTCGATACTCTCCACATAAGGCCGATTCCTGTGTGCCTTGAGCAATATCGTCTTTCTCCTGACCCCTAGAACAGCTGGAGGTTAGCCGGGGATTGAGTGATTTAGGGCAAAGGGCAGCTGAAGACAACAAAGAACGGTCGAAGAGGAGAAAATAGGTGGAAAAAAAGAAAAGAGATGACAACAATAAGCCTCCAAGTAACATGGTGGGGGAGGATGGCGGAAATGAGATGAAGAGAGTGAAATTGAGCTTCGGGCTGAGTGAGAAAGAGACAAGTCTTTGTTTCTCGAGAGTCCCACAGTCACAGTGTAGTGAGGCTCGGTGCTTTCAGTGGAGAGTTGTGAAGACTTGAAGTCTGGTAAAGCTACATTAGGGTATACTTAGCAAGTGGTCAGAGTGCCATGTTTGCTGTAGCATGTGATGATGATTTTTGGGTTGGATGGCCAGAGCAATATGACCAGCTAGTGGGGGGTTGCTGTTGATACTGAAATAGGGGTGCACACTGCAGACACGCCGACCACCTGTCGACATGCTGGTGGGACAGGCGGGCAGCGGAGGAGGGGGTGGGTGGCCCATTAAGTGGGTAGGGTCAGTGTTGGTTACCATGGATACTCTTTTTGTATCTGTATATGGTGGAATTCCTCGAGACATTCCCGTCTCCCGGCTCTCCCTCCCTCAATCAGCTCTGCTGCAGTTTGCCGTTGGCCCTCTCACTGTGTGCAGTCCGCTGGTGAAACACACCCGAACTAATGAAATCTAAACACCCTCACGACTTAAATCATCCCGGTTTTTTTTTCTGCTTACTTTCAGTCTGTTGTGGTTAATTAATCGGCCATTGAGAAAGACATGTGGGTGCAGCAGGGACAAAGGACACGGCTTATCCTGTTAAGCTTTGTGTAGTCAAATGGAGACCAGTGGGCCACATACATAAAACATGGTTTAGATTCAAGGCTAGAAGTCTGTGTATGCATAAAAGCAGAATTATGCACATGCAGCCTTGGAGGCAGAATTTAAAAGCAGACTCTTCAGTGGTATCTCAGGCATTGGTAAATAGTGTGCATGTGTATGAGCTTAATGCCCACTTCCTTCCCCACTTGGCTATTGACACCCCCCCGATCCTGTTTGGTAATAAACTGGTCTCATTCTTTGTTTGATCTGGCATCAAAGAAGTCATTGTGTTTGTTGCCCACAACCCATAACCTTTTATGATTTGACCTATTTTTCATATTTCTGCATTACGGTATCGGTAAAGGAATTACATGTTAACCTTGTATGTTGACCTATTTACTTGTGCTTAAATGAACTTGTGGTGTTTGGAGGGGTTTCACCGTTCAAGGACACTGCAGAGAGACAGACACATACTATCATAACGGCTGGGTTCAACCCAGATTTTCAGACGAAGGCTAAATTCCTTACTTATGATGCTACCCTGGTGTCCCACACTGTTGATTTCTGATTTAAAAGGTGCAGTTAAGTGTTTTGTTATTGATTTCATCCATTTCTACCTTCTGTAACAAGAGCCACAGACAGCAATGTTTTTCCGAGAGAACTGGGTGGAAACATAATTGAGTTTGGTTCTCACGGGAATCTGTTTAGAGGACCACCAAGCCAACATCATACAGGTCGTATCAAAAAGGCAAGGCTATTAGTAACCATTCTTCAGCCATAGGATAAAAAAACAATGAATTTAATTTAGAAAAGAGTGTCAGGGAAACCTCTGGACAGAGAGAGCAGAGAGGCAGAGCCATGTGGGCAGAGGGTAGCTTGATCCTGACCATGTGCCTGTGTGGATCCACGAGTCTGCAGCATACCGCACATTACTGGCATCTGGAGCGGAACGCATCACATCAGACAATGTTGCACACTGGCTTTACTACATCAGTGCACCCTGGCCAGCTTACAGACCCCGGCTTAGGACACACACTCGCAGACAAGGGCCAAGTTTACTGACTGAAAGGCAAGTTGAACAGATCTTGCTAGGATTTAATAACAGGTCAGGAGAAAAAAACATTTGAGCTACAAGGTGGGGTGTCCTGGTGGACTTGGTTGTATGACTCTGACAATGTAATTGCGACATGCTCCGTTTGAGTGTAGCTGGGGACCTTTGTCATTCACCTTGTATCTCAAGCTCCATCTCCTGTCTATCTCGACTGTATCCTATTTAATAAAGGCAAAACATGCCCCAATATGTACAATGTATACAACAAAGAAAAGATGGTTTGTGCACAATGAAGTATAGGGCAGTTTATTGTGATAGAGTACAATTTGACTAAGATTCCTGTAAGCATGAAAAGTACTATCGTGACAAAGTGAATTTGTTCTGAGAAGCCTTGGAGTGGAAAGAACACTTATAATAATACCGGTACTTATCATTTTTTCACCTTGTGCTTGATAGATAGCAAAGCCTATTTGTGTGTATGCAGCAACCAGTTCTTATCAGTTATTGAGGGTGACGTTGTGTCCAAATATTGTGAAGGTCAAATTGGTATGTGAGATGTTTTTCACTCATAAAAATGATGTGAAATTCCTCATGATTTCGCTGCAAGAGTCTTTTTCTCTAGCGTACACAATGAAAGAAATTTGGATTTACAGAGAGGATGATTTTGACTTTTATTAAAGAATCTGAAGGAGACAGAATTTCTGTTCACCTCTCACTTAATGCCATTAATGATAGTACCAAGAGACAAGTTTACCCTGTTGTAGAAAAACATTCAACCGTGGTCAGACTAGCCTTGACATGTAACACACAGCACTTTTCCCTTATCACTAGCAAAGTACATATTGCATTCCATAAAAGGAGAACATTCAAAGGAAAATGGTGCGTGTAAGCCCTCCAGCAGCGAAGCACCAATGCATGCCTTATACAGTGTACCACACCTCAATCGTAGACCACAACAGACGATCACCTCTCACCACAGCAGTGTGTGTTCTGCAGGCTGGGGAGTAGGAGGCTTACAAAAGCAGGGTGGGGTGGCTACGGAAAGACGCTATACTGTATAATTATAGAGCCTCCTCTTTCCTAAATAGAACACAGGGCCGGTCTTTATGAGACTGTCCCCCTGTATGAGAGCCCATCAGAAGACACAGAGTAGGCCTCTGTGAGTGAGCGAGTGTGTGTTTTAGACAAGACTTCACTGTCTGCATTGACCAATGGGTGCCACTGCGAAGAAGGGGGGAGGGATTTGGCCCTCGTGATAGAAACCATGAATGAGCAAAGAGACACTCAGGCGGGTGTCATCTCTTGCGACTTCCCCCCCTGTCCAATAAGTTGTCATAATTTTGTCTGACCTGCAGTAAGTAGTAGTAACTGACACTGAAACATTGAACTTTTAACCTTGCATTGATAGAAGTATTGTGTTTTCTAGTGTTTCATGAAGAGGAGACACTGTAGGGCACCACCTTAAAGTGTCTGTAGTTCATTGGTTTTGGCCTCTAAGGTTTAACCAACTGTAGTATTTTCCTACTGCTATTTCTGTCCATATTCTCTACATTGCATGTCTGTCCAGCCTTGAAGAATAATCCCTCCCATGTTGCTCCTCTGAGGTTCCTCCCTTTTTTTCCTGCTAAAGGTTTTTTTCTTCTATTTGTTTGAGTTTGCCTTAACTGAATTGAGCGTCTAAGGATTAGAGGGGGTATTTTTTTATTTTTAATGTCTGTGTATGTCTATTTTTTTATCTTTTGTCCACTGCTCTCGTTTTCTATAATTTTACTGTTACAAAACTTTTGTTGCAATTAGTCAATATTTAACTTCTTAAAACAAATGCATTTTGGTGATCTTGGGGGATTTTTTATTTGCTTTGTTCTCCTCCTTCCAGCAAAATAAAGTACAGCCTCTATAACTGACAAAATGCCCACACAAACCAGGTCCTCCTTTATCCAGATGTCTTGTAAATAGATTATGTCTGTATCAGATGGCTTATCATGGTGTGGAAAATTGGGAAACTGATACGGTAATGTTTTCCCCATCTCTCTCTCTTTCCTCCATTGTTCTCTGTGTGCAGCTGGCCTGCTGCTGCGGCTCAGCGGCCTGCTCGTGCTGTTGTAACTGCTGCCCCAAGATCAAACAGTCCACAGGGACCCGAATCATGTACGCCCTCTACTTCCTGCTGGTCACCATCATCTGTGTCATCATGATGTCCCCCACTGTGGAGCAGGAGATGAAAACCCATGTAAGTACATAAATCACACACAGACACACGTACACGTGGACAAGCTTTATTTTAAAACTGTAAATTACAGGTATATTTAGGTATATAATTGGAAGAGTTGGAATTGTCTATAGTTGAGAGTGTTAATTGTAAGAAGGTTGGGGGGAAACAGCACAGAGGGAAAATTGAAGCTCTCATCTGTGGTTCATAACAGCATCATTTTAAATGGAGAGTGCGTTGAGTGGCTCTGAAACTCTTAGTCCTAAAAGCCTCTAACAGATAAGTGCTTCTGTAGTACAGTGATGACTGGTAATAAGTTATGATGATATCTCAACTCAGGTTGGTGGTCGTGGTTTGCTGTGTGTGCAGTTGTGTAGTTAGCAGCATGCCTGCTGACTTCTTGGGGTGTTAATGGGTGACACGCAGTACTGTTATTGGACTTATTGTCGTTATGATTAGGGCGTCAGCAGTTGGACACAGTCTAGGCCAGTTGCTGTTAACAGTTGGGAAATAATCAGTTAGTTGTCGAGTTGTCCTTATCAAGATTATTTGTCAGAGTAGAGCCGTGGCTCCACTGAAGTCCACCTTAGTGTTCCCTGAGGAGTAAGCAGACATTCAGCACATGCCTACTACCATCCACCATTTCACCCAAATTCATTTCTGTTTTTGCACACTAACGCATTAGATTTGTTTCTTTGGATTTGAGGAATTGGATTGCCTTGCGACACAACTCTTCCGTCTACTTGTTCAATATCTGATGCTTTCTGATTGTCAAGACTAAAAAAAATCAATTTTTATCCTCGGAATAAATGATGTGTGCTTTGTATATTCTTTAGTTTAAAGTTCTTTAATTTATTCTTAAAGCTTAAATAATATCATACAGGCGTTCCTACACAGTATGGAAAAGTATGAATTTGATTTTAGTCATTTCCAGGTCTGGATAAGTATGGAGAAAAGAAAAGAGAGTATGGAAAAACATTTCTGTTTCCAGACTATTGCTCCAATTCTGTTTTCTAAAATTTAAAATTCAGAATTTCTAAAAAATATATTGATCATACAAGTGGAGTGTTTTTCATGGCGTTTTGGAGCAGCCAGTGCAGCCAAATTGTTTACTACTGTGCAAGTGAGCGCAGTCCAGAGCGGGCTTGATGTCATCGGAAGTTTATTAGTATTAGTAGTATTAGTATTTATCAGTATTAATGTTAAAATTACTGCCCCAAATTTTTCGGCTTGTGCCCGACGGCTGCTCGCATAAGAAGCCTCTCCATCTACTGGGATGAATTTTACATTGCCCAAAGATGCAAGATGTTTGACAGTGGGGTGTCATCTAACTTTCTGCATAGGGCTGTGGACAGAAGGGCCACAATGGGTGAATGCAAGTTTTCTGAGGGCTGGCTTGACAATCCCAAATACAAAGCCTGGTTGGTTGACAATTCCAAATGGGGGGAAAAAAAAGAGAGCTGGATGCAAACTTTATGTAAAATCATTTGACATCTAAACCGTGGGGGAGGCGCCGAAGAACTGTAGTCTTGTCACAGCATCCTCTGCACCCCGAGTCACAAAGTTAAATATGGTCTGTTTTGGAAATTTGGAAATTTGAGTCTGGAAAAGTATGGCGTTTTGAAATGGAAGATGTGTAGGAACCCTGGTTATAGATCTGTTCCCATCTTTAAAGTCTTAATTCTGTCGTTGTTTTGCGAATGGCCTTATTTATTGAATAGAAAAGGCTATAGTAACCAAGCCAACAGTAGCCTCAACACTGTGACCTTTTACACCGTTGGGCCTACCGCTACGTCTCTTCTCTCTCCCCCGGTGTTCACTTCGCAAGAAGTTAGCAACTGTACATAAAACAAGGTCCTTAGACAGTAGAGTGCAGTGTGCAGGAACACATGCTGACATGGAGCAGAACTGAAAAGGAAAGTATTTGTAGGTTACACACACACACTCTCTCCACACATGTATTTTGAAATTGGATGTTCTCTTGTCAGGTGAGCTGACTTTTGTGTTCAGCTCTGTGGTGTAAATAGAATAAAATATCAGAGAATGTACCAGTGTTACCTTCTCATTGCTAACAGGCAAAATTAAAGATTTATAACATTGCTACAGGCAAAGCAGACACCCCACTATTTTACCTGGAGATCCCATGTGTATCTTCACAGTAGCAAGGCCATAGTCGAGGAGGTGGGAGTTCAGGCTGGTAGCTTTTTGTTTCTAACCGCCCACCTAGCCTCTGAAGTAGGGAGGAGATACACAGGAGGGCTGCTCCTCTCTCGTTTGATCTCCACAGCTTTCATGTGTTTTATTTCCTCCACGTTACCTCTTTGAATCATCATAACGCAGGATTATTATCAGACTGACTCTTTCTGTGGTTGTTTTGTGGGAAATATAGTTATCCAGGTGAGACTGTACTAGTGATACATCACCTTCTCACCCTGCCTTCTCTTTTGTCTGAGTTGATATTGATAGCTGGATATCCGAGCTTGAGAAATGCTGTCCCTGTTACGAGGTACCGTACAGTATGTACAGTCTAGTTACTGTATCAGCATTCACTAGACTAGGAAGACTGGGAAGACTAACGTCAGCTGACTGTGTTACTATGGCAATGACTACAAGCTTCCTCTACTGAGAGCGCTATTTGAAGACCGTTATATTTTTCACCGATCGTCTTCTGCTGTTTTTTCTTCTCTCTTTCTCTGTCAGTGTCTACTGTACAGTATTAAAACGACTCCCTACTGTGTGTCTCCTTGTGAGAGGACGACCCCGTAAAAAGCCCATCCAGGCACAAAATGGCCTCTGATAGCCCCGTGCAAAGCTCGCTGAGTTACACTCACACACACACATATACGCATTAACACGCACACCGCCAGTCGCACACTGAGCACAGTGGGAAGTCCCGGCTAAGAGAGCAGCCATTGTGCGTATGAGAGTGCTGGTCTTTTCTCAAGAGATTTACAGCTGTCTGAAACAGCCGGCCCCCTTCCCTCTTAATCACGACACCATGGACATGCTAATATGGTCCTCAACGTGAGACAAAAGCTCCAAAACGGGCTTTTTACTCTATGTTGTGATCTGACTCTGGACTGTGCTGCACACTGAGGTAATGACAACTCAATCCGCTGGCGTCTCGCCCGTGTGTACAACCTCAAGGACCAAACTACTCTGCCAATAACTAGTAAAGCCAAATCAGTTATTATGTGAAAATAAATATCTGTAATACTATTCTTCTGTTTGAAAAGCAGCTCTTGTATTTGACTTTGAGTCACATCTATGCAGTCAGAGGGCAGCAGAGGAGGGAATAGATATTTGAGCCTCCAGTCTGTGGTTATCATTTCAAAGGCCGTCTCATCTGTTGGCGCCGAGCCACTGAAGCACTTCCAATTTCCTGTTGAAGGCCACAGCAAAGTCCTTATCTACTTTACGGACTCTTGTTCTCTTCTTTTTTATGCAGCTCACTGTAGTTTGAAATACATTTTGGAAATGTATTTTTAGACGGATATCCCTTTCTCTCTGCTTTTCTTTGCGCTCTTCCAATCCCTCTGACTCGCTGACAAAAGGTGGTTAATTTATTCATCTGTGTCTTTTGTTTGGGTACACTGACAGTTAGTTGTAAGGCCCCTCTAACAGCCTGTAGAGAACGAGGGATGAAAGAGGGCTTCACGGAGAGAAAGAGGGGTTGTTGTTGCTGCCTGTTCTCTCTTTCTGCTCCTTTAGAGGCGTGACGCTCAGAATAGACGCTGTTGCGCCTTTTCTCTGAGGCCGCGCACTAGACAAACATGAGCAGAGATGGGGAGGGGGGGGGGGTTCCAACTCCATAATGATCTAATCTAAGTGTTTGTGATTTTGTCAATCAGATCCCCTTCTACAACGAATTGTGTGAGAAGATGAATGCCGGGGAGAACTGCAAAACTCTGGTCGGCTACTCTGCCGTCTACAAGGTGTGCTTCGGCATGGCCTGCTTCTTCCTGTTCTTCGCTATCTTCACCATCCGCATCAACAACAGCACAGGCTGCAGGGCGGCCGTGCATAATGGGTAGGAACGCCTTGTTCCTCTTTCTGTTCACCTTTAGCCCTGTCAGTATTTAAACAATTTACATTCAGCTATACTGTCTAGCTGGAACCTTAAATCTGTAGTGCTCGTCTGTGAACACCGAGGCAAAAGCCACAACACTTGACTGAACTGAAGGATGGTTTATTTCTCGCAGGCAGGTTTTCATTAATGCCGGGATTAGTTAGGTCCATTCAGTGTCTCAGAGTCTAAACGATAAAAATCACAAGATTTTGTGAGCAAACAGCCTTATCTTGCAACATGACAAGTGATCTCTGAATACTTCTCCGTTACGGAGACATAATTATGACATAAACAAGCATGCACCTGTTATCTTGAACACCAGATCTTATCCTGCAGTGTTTATTTCTGAGTATTTTTGGCTTCCTTATACTACATGTTCTGAATTGACACAAAATTCTGACTTACTTTAGCCACAAAATGACCATTTGCATGTCAATAAATCACTTTTTTTCATGTACAACCTTTTAATGTTATCACTGTTTTGAATGTCAGGTTCTGGTTGCTGAAGTTTATTGTGCTGGCGGCGTGCTGCGCTGGAGCCTTCTTCCTCCCGGAACAGGAAATGTTTCTGGAAGGTAAAGAGAGGATATTCTCTAGGAAACCTGCATTACTGTAATCTTTTTTTAAAACTGGTATTCGTAATATATTTTGCTGGATAACATAATATTCACCTCAATGGTGGCAAACAGTTGGAGACACAGGAAGTAATAAGAAAAGAGTGAAAGTATTGCATTTTTTAAAAAACGTTTTATTACCCACAGATTTTTCCAAGCTCACTCAAATACACTGCCTTCCACACAAACTTCTAAAATAACCCTGCCATCTTTTCTGTAGTTTGAATATAATCTCACAGCATGAAAGTCACAGATATCCGCTGTAAGGTCTTCTCATCTCTAAAACAATCTCCCTGTCTCTGTTCAATGCCACAGTGTGGCGCTACATAGGAGCAACTGGCGGGTTCATTTTCCTGCTGATCCAGCTCATGCTGTTGGTGGAGTTTGCACACAGATGGAACACAAACTGGTGAGAGCAACATGTCTTCTCTCTGCTGCGGTCTCTTTGGTCCCAGTAACTCAAGAGTCCAGCTCACTTACGTAAGCAATGGACGCCCTGTAAATGGGAGCAGTACAGTGCTTTCATGAGAAACTCGGAGGGTGGGACGTCTTCTTCTGTGGGGTTATTTGGATGAAAAAAGTTTGGGGAAGCGGGAGTCATGTAGCTTTGTGCTTTGTGGGTGGAGGGGAGG
>CAKAOH010025766.1:0-24454 GCA_916701665.1 Sebastiscus tertius | reverse complement strand
TCATCCTTTGATAAAGGCCAACTGACAGGTGCAATTTTTATCGATCTTTCCAAAGCTTTCGATATGGTTGATCACTACCTCCCACTTGATAAGCTCTATTCTATTGGTTTAAATCAAAATGCTCTCCTCTGGTTTAATGCCTATCTTCATAATAGACGTCAGTGTGTTGTCATTCAAGGTTCTCAGTCGGACTATTTAATTGTCGAAAATGGTGTTCCACAAGGTTCCACCTTGGGACCACTTCTTTTTTCTATCTTTATCAACGACCTACCTCAAATATGCTCAAATTGTCTTGTTCATCTTTATGCTGATGACACTGTAATTTACATTTCTAACTCTGATATATTACAAATTCAGAATTCTTTACAGTTTGATTTTAATTTGATCCAAAACTGGTTTCATAACAATAAACTTGCATTGAATAAAAAGAAGTCCTGCAGCATGGTGTTTGGTACGCAACATAATCGTTCACATTACTTGGATTTGCATATTAATTTTGTTGATGGGTCACCCCTTGAGAAAGTTGATTCATTCAGATATCTTGGACTTTGGATTGACCATGAACTCTCCTTTAAGCCCCATATTGATTTTATTATAAAACGAACATATGGTTGTCTGAGTTCACTTTATCGCTCAATTAATTGTTTTACTTTTGAAGTCAGAAAAAGAATAATTTCACAGTTGATACTACCTATTATTGATTATGCTGATATTGTCTATCAAAACACCTCTGACACTTATCTTAAGCCCCTTAATGTTGTATATAATTCTCTTTGTAGATTTGTCTTGAGGTGTCCTTATAGAACTCACCATTGTTCCATGTATGAATCACTTAATTGGTTGCAGCTGAAATCTAGAAGGCAATTTCACTGGGTTCAGTTTATTTTCAGTTTATTTTGGACGCAGGTCATTCAAATACAAAGCTCCATCAGACTGGAATAATCTTCCTCTTTTTCTGAGATCTATTACCTCTTTCCATTGCTTCAAGACATCTTTATTTTCTCATCTTAAAACAACCTGTTCATGTTTTTAATTTGTGTGTAAATTTTTCTTGTATAATGGCAGAGGGCTGGGGGTCAGGGTGGGAGATGGTGAGCAAGTTGTCTGTATCTGTGTGTTTGTAGTGTATGTTTTCTATGTGATGCTGTTTTGTCTGTATGTGTTTTTTGTACTTGTGTTATAGGACCCCCTCGAAAATGAGATGATACATCTCAAGGGGCTATCCTTTCCTTTCAATAAAGTCCTTTCAAATTTAAATGTTGTTTTTTGGAGGTGACAGGTGTTGATTGGAGTGTTGCTTGTCGGACAAAAAGCTGATATAGCCAGAGGGGAAGGTGTCAAAAAGTATGTTAATGAATTAATTAAAGGTCTGTCTAGGCAACAGTGAGAGCCTGACCAGAAGCCTGTAGCATTAAAGGGACTCTGTGGAGTTGTCACTGTAAACAATAGTGCTTTTATTTACAGTCCACAGAAACACATTGTGTTTATCCTTAAGACCTGGGTTGAATACATTTTTTACAGACCATTTCACAGTTGTAAACCTAGACATTCCAAATGTGTCCTGGTTTATTTCCTGTTGTAGTGTATGGCTTCATCCGAAATCGCATACTATGCACTACATACTGTACCCAATATGTATATTGTTCAACATACTTTTGTGTGAATAAACAGTAGTGTGCATCTTTTCGGACGCACTGAGCAGTAATTGACGTCGTTACTTCCTGAGAGCCTCCCTGCCGGTTGGAGACATGTAACCATGGTAACCTGTACCAATCTCATGTGACCAAAACGACGATTTGTGAGAATCAAAATCTGAATTAATTTAAAATATATATTATGCCTGCAAAGTGAAATCTTATACTTAAGTTAAATTGAAGCGTTATTGATGTTATAGAGCTGTCCACAAACATCCATTACGAATGTTGCCGTCACTACTGCATTGCATTGTGGGATATTTATGCCGCTGTAGTGTCCAGTGTTGCAAACTGTAATATTTCACCGGAAATAGAACACAATTCACGTACTATTGGTTTCATACTAAGGTTTCAGACATATTAAAAAATCTCACATACTGTTTTAGCGTACTAAATGGTATGTTAGTATGAAAATTGGAATGCAACCTATGTGAATGACATAAACTGACAGGAAGTAAACATGGACCCAAGCTGTTGCCTAGCAATGCAATTCCATTTAAACTGTCTATAAAACATTTACAAACACTTCTCTGAATGCCGGTATGTTAAAACTTGCTAGAAGAAACCATTACTTTTAAAGGATGATGATCTGTACACCAAAAAGAGATGGAGACAAGTTCAATATATGTCAGACCTATTTTGGAAAAGGTGGTTGGAGGAATAGGGGAGAGCGGGGTCGGTTTGGACAGAGCCTTTTTAGCAAATTAGAAAGCAACTCTGCCATTCACCATGTGCATACTCAGCCACACCAACTTCACTTTCAACCTCAACATCATTCTTCACATTTTATTTACAGTTTTTAAAAAGTAAATTTTTGGCTCTTTTGTTTATTTTTTTGTGTCTGCTCTCCCTAAGATGGTTCGGACAGTTACATGGGTACAGTTGAGACAGTATTGTTTATAGTTCCTACCAGGGGTGAAAGTAGGCTGGTATACGGTCTCAAGTCACGATCACATTTCCAACAAGAAAATACATCTTCTAACGTTTGTTCAACATACAGTTAATTGCTTCTCCCAAGGAGGTTGTATTTTTGGCTCAGATTGTCTGTTTGTTTGTTCACGCGTTCAAGCATTTCTCTTTCATTAACATTGGGACATAGGACATTTATTCGGAATAATCGGAAAAATTAGTTCCCCGACAGAAAATTCACGTGAACAACAACAAGTCTGAACAACAACTTAAAAATTGCTAACGTTTTTTTTTCAAGCAATAAAATACAACACAACACTTTGTAGCGTCCATGTTGTTTCCACATTACGACTTAAAGCTGTGAACACACTGAAGTAGAAAGAACAATTTTCCAACTCAGAAAATTGGACAATCCGAGGAGCACATGAATGCACCATTGTCTGCTCTCTTCTAGCTTTCTTATGAATTGCTTCTAAATTGTTCCAGTGTCACTGTTGTGCCCAGCACAGACCTGCAGGGTTTTAATCTGTGCTGGAGGAAACCTCAATGCCTTTCCAAAACTGATTCTGTTGGCAAACGTCAAGTTCTGCTGCAGCTAACTGTCTGATATCAACTGCTGTAGGATTTTGGCAGGCAGTAGTTTCTTGCAAAAATCTCCGAAATAAAATGACAGACTGAATAAGTTGTGATGTTTCAAGATGTTCCGTTTTACTACAACACGGACAGCAGGTCAAACAAGCTATGCAGCATCTGCAACTCTGCTGGCATAATGGTGTGCATGTGCATCTTTACTACCTAAACACCCACTGTGCTTGTAAATGAATTGGAGGCTGGTGTGTTGGAGCCAATATGGGCATTTTTTGGTTTCTTTTTGAGACTATCTTGTGGGTATTAGTATGCCACGCTACAAGGGGGCAGTTAACGTGTTGGTGATTGGTCATGCCACACAATCAATAAGTAGACAGGTATGTAGTCTCATTGTGTTTGGATCACTGAAGTTGTAATATTTTTTTCCACAAAGACTAACACAATTAAGCAACACAAAACAATAAGATTGTAAATATTGTACAGGTACTAACACAGCTAACTACAGTATGCAACTACAGCAAATCGGAAGATAAATGTGTGCGCATCAAGAACACATTGTAGCATTCAGTTCTTTAATTATTTATTAAAAATTATTTACACGTGGTCTTTTATCATAGTTTCATCCAGGATTTATATAAATACTGAGATCATGAGTCCAATTACCCCCCAGCAAAGTCTTTTATTTTTCACTAAATTATGCATTACAAAGCTCCATATACTTGTGTTGAAAATCCCACTCTAATTATGCCCGTACTATCCCCATTTACTCTCTTTTTATTGGCAATGTATTTCAAGTGTTGCTGCAGTTTTCCTCATTAAACTTTTAATAGCATACACTACATGTAATGTAGCATAATCTATTCTTAATTGCCAAATCTTGTTTTACTCTATATAACAACTGTTATAGATTACTTTATCTAACCTTCACCCAACTCATGATGGAAAATCAAACAGCGTGATTCTGACCTTTAGACCTCGATTTCAGTTAGCTCTGATAATGGACCATGGTCTTATGTTTAGTATGTCAAACCCCTACCAGGTATCATGTGTTCATCATAGATAGGGCCCTGGAGTTAATTTAACCCGCCCCACTAATGGCAACCTTTCTGGGCTAGCATATTGACAGAGCAATTTAGATTTTTCTCTGAAATAACAGAGTAGTGGAGGAGTTGGTGACAGATTGTTGACTGGACTGTCACTCAGTGGGGGGGTTGGTAACCCATTGCCAGTTTTGGAAGAAGAACAGCTACAAAGATATTTAACTTAAGATTTCAAAGCTTTCAAAGGCCTGTGAAACTAAACATGAGGCCCTGTTCAGACCTGGTATTAACATACGTCCTGAGTGATCAGATCACAAGTGGACAGCTCAGGTCCAGGTCCTGAGCTGTCCATGTACAGGTGTGAACGCACTCAAGACGCATTGAGGATGCATTAAGATTGCTCAGACCACATTCAGAGGTGGTCTGGGCCACATATGGCCACATTCTTTTAGCAGTGTGTACAAGAATGCGTCCTGGGCCACATTGAAGGTCCGCCTACTCAACTGACATCCCGGTTGGATCCACGCGGTCTTTGCGCTCCTCATGTGAATAGACTGGCAGACGTGAGCGCTTGTCTGCCTGACGGCATGGAAACTGTTCCAGTTCTGATGTAATCCATTTAGGCAGTTTGTTATTTTCCTTAGTTATGGGTGAACCTTGCGTCAACTGCGTACTACTTTTATATATATTTTTTTCAATTTATTTGTTTGTCTCCATCACTTCCCCTTTTGTTTCAGTCCGTAGCTTCAATCAGAAAATTGAACTTCTTTAAATTAAATAAATGTATGTGTATGTACTGAGCTGAAACGTATAAACAAATCAAAAAAACTGCGTATACCGCTAAGAGGAAAAAAAACATTTGTTGCAATATAACCAGTTATGACCAATAAATATTTAAGTTAAGAGACACAAGCTATGGAACACTGAATGAAAAATGACTGTGAATGTATTGCCTTTTTTCTTTAATACAATTTATATATACATACACAGTCAACACAAGTGCATTTTCATGTTTAACAGATGTGTGTTCATGCCATTCAGTTCACTCTATAATGCAGTATTGTGAACTTTTGTTTTGAATGTCAGTTGTATACTGTATGATTAATTTGTTTGCATTCAAGGTACAGTAAATGCCAATCAGTTATCTCTGAATATCTCTGAACTCTGTCATTGTGCTCTTATTCTTTGTGTTAACGAACAACCCATGCTGCCCACATCATCTGAACCATTCTTCCCTCGTGTTGCCATCTTTTTGATCTTTAAAAAAAAAAAAAAAATCATACATATCAATGCTGCAAGCTGTTCTTCTTTCTCAAGCTCCAATTAGCATAATCCTCTCGAAAAACCAAATCATTGTTTTATATGCGCAAAACTGTGGGTATTACAGTAAGTCCCATGTGGCCAAATTCATGTTTAATGTGTGACCCACTCCATCTGTGCTGCATTGTTTATGTGCTCCAATGTCAGCATGATATAAATATAGGGAAAATGTATAATGGGAAAGCTACAGGAGTTCAGGTTTTGCACCATTGTGTGGTTTGCATAATGATAACAGATGGACGAAAAGGCAAACCATTGTAGCTTTATGAAAAGTGCACAAGTAGTTGCTTAAATTGTCAGGTCCAGAAGTCACTGATATACATTATGTGATTGTTTAATGCACACCATAATTAAAAGCTAACATTTTTTGAGGCTGCCAGATGACCTTGCATGCTGGGTGAACCCTCAGTGAGCTACACTGGAGGAGGATGCCATGGGAACTGGGAAACTTTCACCAAAATTCACCAAAGACATAGAACACAAAGTTGATGGGAGGCCAAGGGAAGGTCACACTCACAAACATTAATATTTCAGCTTTTTTTTTCTGTCTCTCATGCAGGTCTCGCTCTGCTCTTTGGAAATAAAATCCAAACTTTCTTGTTCCCCTCTGTGGTGACCTTCTAACTTGAACTTAAAAACTGGTAGAGAGCAAGTGTTGTTTCAATTTTTCCACCATTTTGAGAAATTTGACTTTTGTGAATTTGCTTTTTTTGCTGAGATTTAGACGAGAAGATTGATACCACTCTCATGTCTGTACGTTAAATATGTAGCTGGAACCAGCAGCCAGTTAGCTTAGCTTAGCACCAAGACTGGAAACAGCTAGCACGACCAACACACTGGCACATAAAAACTTAACAAAAGAGATAATGTTCAGCCTGGTCTCATTCCCAGGGTGTCAAATATCTACGCTTGGTCAGTGGCCCTCTGCGTCTACGCACAAGGCACCCGCTTTCAACTAACTCTTATGTAAACCCATCCAGGTCATTATTAGAAGCTCTTAGCAACAGATGTAGATAAAAGGATCAGTGTGTAGGATTTAGCATCTAGCGGTCAGGTTGCAGACTGCAACCAACTGAATACCCTCTGCTCACCCCTCCTTTTCCAAGCGTGTTGGAGAACTACGGTGGCCTACAGTTAACGTAAAAACCTGAAAGGCTCTCTCTAGTGCCAGCGTTTGGTTTGTCCGTTCTGGGCTACTGTAGAAACATGATGGACTCCGTGATGTAGATATGAAGGGTTCATTCTAAGCTAACGAAAACACAACAATTCTTATTTTCAGGTGATTATAAACGAATTAAAACATAGTTATGAATATTATATTCAATTTCTGCAAATAGATCTCCTTCAATCTTACACACTGGACCTTTAAGAGCGAGAAAGTTGCCAGGTCACTGATTCACATACTACGCCCATAGTCCACGTTACGTTACAAGTGCACTTATTTTAAGCCAAACCATGTTTTGTCTAACCCTAATGCCGATTTCACACAGCTACATATTTTGCTACTATATAGACATGAGTGGTATTGATCTTCTCATCTAACGCTTGGCAAAAAAGCGAATAAGGGAATTTCCCAAAATGCTGAATTATATTCCTTCAATGACAACTTCAGGAAAGCGATCAAATCACTTCATCACATGTATTAGCCCAAAGGCATCATCTGACTCCCAGACTGTCTGCCAGGAGCTCCCATTAGACCCACACAGGTTTCATCGGTCCCATTTTCAAAAATGGTGCATTCAGAACCTTTGCCCATTTCGCCTTCGAGCTTCCCTCCGTCGGCAGGTGAATTGGCTTGATGAGAGCAACAGAACATCAGGCTCTGGAGGCGGAGGAGCTCGTGCCAGGAGGCGCGCTGGAAGATGAAGTATATGAAAGGGTTGTACACGGTGGAGCTCTTAGCGAAGAGGCATGGCAACAGGGTGAGGAATGGATTCATGCGGCCCTGCTCCTGGGAGTGCAACATGCTCCAGAAGCTGACAGCCACGTAAGGGGTCCAGGCAACAAGGAAACCTGAGCTGATCATCACAGCCATCTGAAATCAGAGGAGCAGATGAAAGAACACGAGAGGTGCAGGGAGGAGTAAAGACAATGAAACATAGGGGTTGCGTGGTGAGTTTGGTAAAGGACACGAGAGGGGTCGATAAGAGAAGAGGGGGGAGAGGAAGGGGGAAATAGTTTTAAAAAAAATAAGCAGCCTGCTGATTATTTGCTCTCTTGCTGAGGGTTGAAAAGATCAATTCCACTTTCGTGTGTGTACACTACATATGGAGCTGCCACCAGCTGCCAGCTAGCTTAGCACATAGACTTGAAACAGGAGGCCTGGTCAACATTATATTGTTTTTTCAGCAAGAAAGCAAATTCCCCAAGATATCAAACTATTCCCTTATTTGTTTCAAGCTCTGGTGAAATGAAGTTTTTGATGATACAAATTAAATGTTGTAAATAGGGCTGTCAAAGTTGACGTGATGATAACGCGTTAAAGCAAATTCGTTTTGCGTTTTTTCATAATGCATTAATGCATTTTTACCTTGTAACTTAAGGAGTCCATTGGTACCGACAATGTCATACTAGCTTGTTGTAAAGGAGGTTAAATAACACTCCAAGCTTACGCAAAATGTTTTGCGAGGATAAACTGGCATGGCATCCCTTGACCTCTGACCTCAAGATATGTGAATGAAAATGGGTTCTATGGGTACCCACGAGTCTCCCCTTTACAGATATGCCGAGGGCAAGTCAGAGTCAAGTCAGAACACTGACACACTGACAGCTGTTGTTGCCTGTTGAGCTGCAGTTTGCCATGTTATGATTTGGGCATATTTTGTATGCTAAATGCAGTACCTGTGAGGGTTTCTGGACAATATTTGTCCTTGTTTTGTGTTGAAAGAATAAAGCACTGCTGTAAAGGGTTTCATGGTGGGTGTATCATCAGAAATCATCGTTACCATGGCTAAGAGGGTAAGAAAAAACAGCAGGCCATTGTTCCGGCATGTAAATGAGGTCAGGCGAAATGAGCTATAGCCCATCTATTAGGCCGTGAGGGATTTGACTCTGTCATATTATGTAGGGAATAAAGGGGAAATGATTCATGAGGAGCAGGAAATTATAAATATAAAGTTATAAATTCCTCCTTCGAATATCTTCACATCTTATCAATATTCACATTCTTCTTATTGAGGAATAATACGCTACCCAAAGAGATCAAACGAGTAATAATTCACTTGTGAATATGAATTGCAAGCAAATGTAAAAGATGTAAAAGCTCTCATCATGTCACATGATTGACTAACCATCCAAACCAAAAATAATAACTCCATTTGCAGGTAGAGACTTCAGTGTTTCCATATGATGAATAATACATTGTTCTGTGTGAAATAAACCAGAAGAGTTTTTGAATTATTAAAAACTAAATGTCATTAGAAAAAAAAAAAAATCTAGGGGATGTCAATCGATTAAAATATTTAATCATGATTAATCGCTTGATTGCCCATAGTTAATTGTGATTAATCGCAAATTAATCACACATTTTCTATCTGTTCAAAATGTACCATAGAGGGAGATTTGTCAAGTATTTAATACTCTGATCAACATGAGAGTGGGCAAATATGCTTGTTTTATGCAAATGTATGTATATATTTATTATTGGAAATCGATAAACAACACAAAACAATGACAGATATTGTCCAGAAACCCTCACAGGTACTGCATTTAGCATAAAAATATGCTCAAATCATAACATGGCAAACTGCAGCCCAACAGGCAACAACAGCTGTCAGTGTGTCAGTGTGGTGACTTGACTATGACTTGCCCCAAAATGCATGTGATTATCATAAAGTGGGCATGTCTGTAAAGGGGAGACTTGTGAGTCAAGGCCTATGGAAAGGAGGCTGGGTCACACGTCATCAACGCGTCATATCTTTGGGGGTATAACACATGTGCAGTAAAATCTGGCCTGCACTCGCCGAAATTGAGCCAATCGCAACGTACGATTGCAGCTTCAGTGACACTGCGCATGTGTTATACCCCATACCCCAAGACCCAAGTCCGCCCGTGACCCAGCCTCCTTTCCATAGGCCTCGTCGTGAGTACCCATAGAACCCATTTTCATTCACATATCTTGAGGTCAGAGGTCAAAGGACTCCTTTGAAAATGGCTATGCCAGTTTTTCTTTGCCAAATTTAACGTATATTTAGCCTCCTTGGTTGGTACCAATGGATTCCTTAGATTTTGTAGTTTCATATGATGCCATTATCTTTACTCTAGCTTTAAAACTGAGCCCTCTACAACCTACAAATCGTTACATTAATGCATTTCTTATCCACTAAAAAGTTACACACAGTGCATACTTTCCACTTTTGTTAAATAACTTTGAGGTGGTATAGGGAGCAGTGTGGAGGCTATAAAATATAATCCTGCTAAGATCAGAGTGAAACAGTAAAAGTATAGAACATGTCATAGATTAAAACTACCTTGAGAGGTCTGGGGAGGAGAAGCGGAGAGATAAAAGGCATTCGTTTTCTTTATTCATGCGGCCTGCCTTTCTATTAGTGAAAATGGGGATTTTCAAGCAATCTAGCAAGACTGATGAATCCACTTCTCTGATCTATGGAACATGTTAAATCCAGCTCTCGCTGTCTGAATCATAAATAATTGGAACCTGTTTGGTAAAAGAAAAATGCATTCCTGCAGGAGAACAAAGTTAATGTGAATGTTAAAGGTACAAACATGCACACTCCCTCACTCACTCACACACACACACACACACACACGCTCAACAGCCATATCCCCAGGACATTTGCTGCTACACAAACAAATCTGTTGTGTTCACAGGAACGCAGATGTGTAAAAGCGAAGACCAGTCGCCGACCTGGCACGCTCTGTCAAGCTCAATCTGCAGATCAGCGAGACACTTTCCCTTCCGATCTTTGTCAATTCCTCTCCTCAATTTCCTCACATCGCCTGCAGCCTGACCCAAGTTTAACAACAGATTTACAGCTCAAAAGAATTGCGACCTTTGCAGACAGGCTGAACATTATATTACTTTTGTTTTGAATTACGACCTTGGCAATTCAATGTGCACACTTTGACACACTTTGTCCTAAATGGACACATGTGGAAATACAATTTAGATGCTTAGATAAAGCACACACCACCAGGGGCTTACAGATCACATGAAGCAATCATTCCACCTCACACTGAAGTAGAGTCACATATCAAGGAAGTGATAAGATATATTTCTGCAATTCTCAAAAGAGGGACCACTCTTTATCTAACGTCCTTCATTCTTAATCTATAATGGGGTGTTTTCAGTAGC
Organism: Sebastiscus tertius; assembly: GCA_916701665.1. Taxonomy (NCBI): domain Eukaryota; kingdom Metazoa; phylum Chordata; class Actinopteri; order Perciformes; family Sebastidae; genus Sebastiscus; species Sebastiscus tertius. The sequence goes on along the minus strand of CAKAOH010025766.1, from coordinate 13,589 downwards.
ACAGTGTTGGTAATTAATACAGGTGACAAAATCCCTGACCCTAAAACCACTTTCTGCCACTTTCAAGGATCTAGCATTATTAAGGGGTGTGCTAGGCATAAGTGAATTATGAAGGATAAGTCTGGTGATAGTCTGTATTTCTCTTATTATCAAAAAAATCCCAAGAAAAGACCAAAACCAACACTTTATCCTACTAAATCTGGATGTAATTTATAGCCTTCTCTGTGCCATAGACCTCTGTTGTAATTCAAAAGCTAAACTATTGGTGTTTTCACATGTAGTCCTTTTTAAATGAACCAAACTCAGTTCTCAGTGGACCAAAAAGTAGACCAACAGAAAAGGGACTCGTTCTTTTTTGCGTTTATATAGTCAGTTCATTTGAAAGAGGACTCAATTTTTGCAAAAACCTCCACGGCCCTGTGTTTTAGGAAAAGACTTGGCCTTTGTTTGAAAATGAAACTATACATATGTGCCCGATTTATATTTACAGAAATGAACTTATTCACTTTTTTGCAGAGAGGATCAATACCACTGGGCTCGAGCCAGTCATTGGGCAATTAGCTTGCATGTGTCACGGCCGTGTGTCTGGAAGGTAACCCAGGAAAATTGATTTTTTTGCCAGTTGCCAGTAGTCGTGTTAGGCAAGAGCCTGGAAGACGTTCAAATTAGGCAGTAAAAAAGTAAAACAAAAATCCACAATTGGCATTGTCAAGATAACGTGATATGTCTCCGCAAAGTGCTGTCCCATTCATATTCATACCATTTCAAACCCTTGCAGCCTCTCATACCCATTGGGGCTCCTGTGTTTCCAGTTCTCCCCTGTCTGTCTCTCTCTGTTTGTTGGTGCCTTTAAATGGGGTCGTGTTTACCGTGTTCACAAGAAGAGATCATATGAACGCAGCCCTCTTGTGGTATTCACAACTTCAACATATCAACATAGCCAAGCATATCGTGTAAACGACTTCCCATGTTGTAAACACGAGCTCACAAGTTTCATTTGAAGGCACCATTAGCCTGTGTCGTGGGCGTGGCTCCTCCACTCACTCTCCCAGCTCCTGGTTCCCTGATTGCTGCCGAGATGTTTCACCTGCTCCAAACCAAACCACACACCCGTTAACACATCAACCCATCAGCCCTGCAGTGTTGATGATGGCGAGTGACATTAAGAACTTTAACCTTACAGTTTATCCACCTTTCAGCCAAAAAGACATTGGAATTTAAAGGAGAGTATATTGACTTCCTCCTCTGTAACCTACCCATCTACCTGGCAGTACATCCACCTCATCAACTACCACTACACCGCTGGTTAAGGTACAGTTAAGAGGAATAACGTGGGAGCTCTCACATATAAAGTATTGTAGAAAAAATATTCAACACTAAAATATACAATACTGTAAAATATTAAATTGAGTGAAAGAGGTAATGTTTGATTTGCATTTGTGACAAACATTTTCATTTAACGGTAGCTCGGACCGGTAATGTCATGATCAATGCAGAGTTAGATGTATTACTATACTTCAGTGTGGACAGTCTGCTTGTAATGGCATACTTAATGTAGTAGTACGCAGTACGCATTGCCGTTTTTGGTCTTTTCATGGGATTTGTTGATGTAACAGGGTCTGTATAGTCCTTTTCAAACATGAAAACATAACCATTCTAAATGGGCTCTTTTGTATTTCCTGTTGCAGTGTTTGTTAATGCAGTAGCTGACAGGAAGTAAACTTAGAGAAAAGTTGTTGCCCTAGCAACGTAATGGCAATGAAATAATCTATAGTATGTGAGTCCCCTTGGCAGAAATCCAGTGATGTAAGACAAGTTAATTGGCTCATGGGTGCCTCTGTACAGTAGATAAATGCAGCTGGTAGCTGTGAAACTTTGACACTTGTTGGTCTTTTAAAGAGTGCTATGTCTGAGCTGGCTCTATGGCTGACCAGTATATATTTTGTTTCTATCCAGACAATAAACAGCAGCACAGACTCTGCACAATGCAGTCCCGGGGGTTGTTTGACTTGTCTGTTTCAGTGGTGTCTGGCTGAGCTAAGCTGAGCTGAGCAATAAGGAAATGCCTTTGAGCATCCTTTGAGCATCCTTTGAGCCTTTCCCTGGGGCCTTCACATGCAAAGGCTACACTTTATTCTTCATTTGTCTTGGTTGTGTTCCAAAAGCTGCTTCAAGTGAAAGGAGGAGGGGAATCAGGAGGCAAAGTGATCAATTATGTGCTCTAACTAAATCGACTTTGTCAGTGTTGTCAGAATGATCCCGCTAACTCGGTAATCACTTTTATGTCCATGTTATTCAAATTAATCTGTACGCCTGTCAAATACCTCTTTGCCCAGATATATGATATGTGATATAGATATGTGATATCTATAAATATTCAGCTTTGTACAGATATTCAAAAGAACATAAAACAGACTGATATACAGTATTTTCAAAATATGTCTCCACTTGACACATAGAAAGGCATAAATATGAGTAGTGCTGCTGCTGACATATTTCTCCCAACTATGAGGCTATTCATGGGGAGTTTTGAGTGATGTAAAAAAAATGAATTTATATGCCTGAGGGGATAGATCATAATTCATCATATGAAGTGAAAGTATTTCAGATGTGTTTTCACTCCCTTTTTCTTTTGCTTCGGTTTTAGCAATTATTATTGTGCTGTACATTTAATTTCCCTGCTTGCTTTTGTAAAGCATGTTTGAAAATTGCTACATTTTTTTGTTGCTTAGAGTTGAGAATACATTTCTGCGACTTAACACACATCCATTGTCTTCAATTACAGCTAAGGACTAAGGACTTTTAGTCAATATCCACATGTCACAAACATGTTTTTTTCTTGTCTCGTGAGAATGTTCCAATCAGTGACAGATAACTGAAGGTACAAAGTCAATACAGCATTGATCGTCTGATTCTTACAAGAGTGATTTTCTTCTCTACATTGCCATATTGAAAGTCATTGCTCTGGATGGATTGGTAGGCCCTGTGCAGCTTCCAGGCAATACCGAAATAGGTGAAGAGGATGACCAGACAGGGGAGGAATGTGCAGAGTACAGACAGAGTCGTGATGAAGGTGGAGTGGTTCAGGGACTCCCCATAGCCGGTCCAGTCTATCGAGCAGGCGAGTCCGAACGGCTCTGGCCCGTAGCTGCCCCAGCCCAGCAGAGGAAACAAGGCCCACAAACTGGCATACAGCCAGATCGCACTGATCACTATACTGATGGTTCTCCTCTGGAACTTGACACCTGTGCACAAAACACATTTTAAATTCAGTTTAGTCAATTATATGTACTACTTTGGTTATGCAACTCGGTTACGTCAAGTGCCAATGTTTTTACATTTTTTGCATTCTACGATATCCTTACCTCGCAAATGTGGAAAGATCATGTTCACAGCAAATAAATTATGGTTAAGGTATAGCTAGGGTTAGGCAACTAAAGTACTTGGTTGTGGTTACAGCTGATGACTGAGCCAGTGTTTGTGAAGCATGAGTGAAACAGCTGATGCCAAAAAGTGTGAATATCGTGATCTGCCTTAAAAACTTAACTTAAAGCTGAAGTAGGCGAGATTGGAGCAAATATGATTAAAAAAAGTTATTTTTATAAAATAAAATATAAAATCGCTATATCCTGACAGTAGTACATGAAACAGGTAACCTGAAAAAAATCATGTGCCTCTGTGTCCTCCGGTGCTTCTAGGGGCATCTGCAAGATTTCACATACCGGAGGAAAACAAGCAGTGAAGAGCTGATCTGAGGTCCGCTGTCCAGCTGCCGTCTGTGAGAGCTGGCTGTCAATCACTAGCAAACTCCGACCAAACGGTCAAACTAGGCCGAGCTGATCAAATATGAATCGATATTATGTCACGTTAATGCCTATTTCTCACTTCAAATGTTTTCAGAATCATCTTGTTGTGCACTGTTTAGAGCTCAGTGGGTTTTTCAGAGCTAATTGGGGAGCTGTATACAGGCTGCCTCCTATTGTTATGTACTCACAATAATCAATTGTGTAAATAACTTTCGATTCAAAGCTCCCTTTTGGGTTTACTGGCATCAGCGTGCCTCCCAACAGCGCTCTGATCAGCCATAACCATATCAATTTACACTTATAACTAAGAATAAGAATAATATCATTTCATGATATTATTTTTATATCTCCAACTACTGAAAGCTCACAAGGGAACCCGTCTGCAGTATAACATACTGTAGTTGGTAGATTTGTATATTTGTATTAGTATGAACTGATATGCTTTCCAATCTATGTTTTTTTTTTTTACTTTATTTAGCTTCATTTATCATCTTTTGCATAATATATTCTCTGCATATGTAAGAAGTATGGCTAAAAGGTTTTGGTGTCTGTATTATTATTATTATTATTATTATTACTATTATATTTTGTTATTATTTATTTATTATTTTTTCTTTTATCTATTTAATATTATCATAATAATACAGACACCAGAACAAATATTTTTATTACAAATTTTAATGAAATTTCAATAAATACATTTTATTTATTTATTTATTTGTTTATTTATTTATTTAACCGTTTTCCTTCTTTACTGTCTGTGATTTCTTAATTTAAAAGTATAAAGTTGCAAAATTGTTCACGTGTACCATACTATCTCAATCACATGAAAGAGGTGTGGCTAAAATCACGTTAAATTGCAGGACTTCACTGCATTTTATATATTTTTTGGAGTGTGTAATTTGCTTATAATTTTGGTTCAGTGCTAACATGTAGCTTTGTGTGCTCATCACTTGTGGCTGGCTAATTGCAGAAACTTCCTTAAATGATTCTGTTATTATCCTTTTATACAGTAATGCTGTGCTTGTGGCAAGCAATGCGGGCTGCTACGGCATTCAGAGGTTATGAGGCTACTTCCCAGTTGAGGCACCGAGGTCTCATAGGCTCCTATATGCCTACAAATGGGCTGAACAATACTGTATCTATACAGTGCTTTATGGTAAGAAACAAGAGACACTTAATTTGACAGCAAAGCCACTTTTCTTGCGGTTAAGGTCCTTACAGAATATGCCATATGTACTGTATAACATTACTAAATGACGAGAACAAATGAACCTCAGGCCAAATGTCAGTTATGGCATCAGTTGCATCTATTATTCAGCAGACTATGCTGTGTGAACTGCTTGCTTCTGATCCTATTAAAACCGACTGCCTGACCAGAATGAAACCCTCAGTGAGGAGAGGGATGAAAGAAGACGCCACCCCCCAAAAAAGCTGAACAAAGGTTTGACTGGGAGTGAGCAAATCAATAAATCATTGATGTAAAGATCACTTGTTTGACTGATTGCTGAATTACATTTGACTCTGGCACAGTAAAGTGCTGAGTCTCATCAGTAATCCTTGTCAACACACTGGCAAGGTTTATGATTGATTAACCATAAATCAGAAGGTAAATCCCTGTGGCCTTTGACGAGATTGACTGCTTACTTTAAACATTGATTTCAACTGGTATACATTTAAAAAGTGCTCTGATCTATAAATCCAATATGAGATACCTGTCATGGGTGGACTTCCTGTTACCAGGTACCTGACCAACCCCATCACGGCCAGCGTCATGATGCTGGTTACGCTGAAGATCATGCCCATCAGGCCGTAGTAGAGGCAGGACGTGTCGCCTCCGATCCAGGCGTGGTTAAAAGCCGAAGCGATGGACAGAGGATACATACTGAGGGCCATGCCAATGTCCGTCACGGCCAAGTTCACCGTCAGCAGCTCGGGAGCTTTGAGCAGGGCGGCGCGACGAGCTGCGTTGACCAGGACTGCAATGTTCCCAAAGATAGACAGGATAGCTGCAGGATAGAGAAACAAGAAAATGTGGCATCTCAAAACAACACTTAACTTAATTAACTGATCATTGTAGAGAGAGTTACTTGACCTCACTCATCGGTGGAGGTCAAAAGGCAGTGTCAGCAACAGAACAACCACTCTGGGTGAGGTAAGGATGCTTCAGTGGGAAAAATGTCCAGATGGAGCTCTAGTGAAAAGAGGTTTTGAGTGCGTGTTGAGCCAATGATCACTTGGGAGACAATTTGTCTCAGCTTCTCTCTGCAATTATGTTACTCAAACAATCAGAAGCTAATTCTATAAAACTTCTGTACAGCATATACATTTGATCTGAATACCAACAGAATTATGAGCACTAATTGCATCACATCAATATCCTGTAATTATGTTCTCTCAGCCCATTTCCCTCCTTTTCATCTGTTGGTAAGAGACAAAGCAGTTATTAGTTGACCTCGATTCAACTTCAGTTTTGTGTTTATCACGTGGAACGAGAGATTAATTAATGTAATGAGAAGCAAATGTACCCTAGTAATCTGATCAAACACCTTCAGCAGTGATTTATAGCATGCAGCAGCCGAGAGAGTGGGTTGCTGTTCAAGTTATTTATTGTCTTATGCACAACAATTACAGAGAAGCAGTTGTTGCCAATGAAAATCTTAGATCTCAGGCTCCCTTCAACAATGCTCATTAAATATCTATAGAAAGGGAGAAAAAAAAACACACAGTAGTAAAAAAAGAGAATCTACGACATAGAATAGTGTAAGTTAAAGTCAAAATATAGGGACAAAATATAACATATATATAATAAAATAAAATATGATCACACACTTTTTGACCAATGGCAGTGTGTGCCGGTGACAACGGTCATCCATGGTGATTCATAGTGGTACTTACAATATAAATTGCCTTGCTATCAAATTCTGATGTTGCAAAGATCAGGATTCATTGGAGCATGCAGTTGAATTCACCAGTGATCATCACATGCTTACATTCTACATATTCCAACTCTTCTATTCTTTACAGTACTGTTGCACTGAGCCGCTACATGTATGTCCTACACACACGCACACACACACACCCATCCCCCCCGGAGGCTGGCTGTTTGTGAGATGTTGAGGCTGGCACCATTGATCATAAATGCACTGTTCTTTACTGTTTCCCCTGGTGGGCCCATGCTCCAACTGACACATTCCACAACTACTTCACTATATGTACATATATATATGCCGACATTTTCAAACCTAACAAAGTTTTAATATAATCTTGCTGGGTGCTTATCTGAATCTCTGCACTTGATTATTAGAGCAATTCTGATATTATAACAACACAATCAAAGGAATAGTTAGACATTTTAGGAAATATGTTGTTGAGAGATCGATACCACTCTCATACGTTAAATGTAAAGTAAATCAGTAAACAACCACATCTGCCTACCAGCACCACTAAAACTTAATAAAAAACACATTAGTATGTTTAAATATACAAAAACTGAAGCGTAAAAACAACACTTGTGATTTGACAGGAAGCTTTTGTACCTGACTATTTCTTGGTCGGACCCAGTAACAAACAAACAAGATATACTGTGTAAATTAGTGAGCTTTGGGGATGCTGGTAGTAACCTTAGTTAGAGCAGCCGTTTCCCCCTGTTTCCAGTCCTTGTGTTAAGCTGTAACTGGCTGCTGGCTGTAGCTTCACATTTACATTTACAGATATGAGACTGGTATCAATCTTCAACATTTAACTCTGGCATGAAAGCAAATAGCAATAGGTGCATATACCAAAATGTCAAATGATTCCTTTAGGTGAGAACTCACATGTCTGATGAATGAATAAATGAATGAATTTCACGAATTTCACGAATTTCACGAATTTCCCTCGGGACATTAATAAAGGTTAATCTCATCTATTTTATGTGCATTTGTCATGCATATTTGACCATAAGTGAGACCATAAGTGCAGCATAAATTCCATTCTGAATATGATAAACTGATGTTCAGTGTATTGGAAAATGTTCTAGCCTCATTATGCAGTATTTCTCTTGTATGTAGACCAGGGATGATGTCAAGTGCATGGGATTAAAGTGCCTTCTCCGCGATGTCATGATGAATATATACGGGAACAACAATGGACAAAAATCGAAAGGATTTGGAACTTTCCAGTACTCACTTTTGTTATAATTTTTTTAATCATGCGGTGATAATGTGTAATAAAAATTAAGGGGAATTCCTGGGTTCCACAAATTTATAGTGAACCGTATCTAACAATAATATATGACAGATTACACAGACTATTAAACATTATTTCTTTTACAATGTGATTCTAAAAATAGAATTGACTATTAATTACAAAATGACTGCTAATATATAATGCCTACTCCATTAGAGAGATTGGTTGATGTGTTTTGGGTTCAACCCATTTTTCATAATCCCTGTTTCTTACATAAACCTATGGAAATTTGATTGACATAAAAGATTGTGCTGACGTGTTCATTTTTGAAACAATCCTTTTAATCTGTGAAAAAGCATGTCAGCTTTTTGTCCCTAGTCCTAATGGATTTTGCTTTCCCAGAGCAACCTTGACACAAGAGTTCTGCATTCATACGTTATTCATGAACTTTCTGTCATCATTATCATAAAAAAAGACATCAGTGCATACTTTTCTATTTGCAGATTTAGCATAAATAAATGCTTTGAGCAGACCTTCATAGTAATTGCTGAAAGTGAGGAGCACTGGTGGAGCCCTCTATGGTGCCCTTCAAGTGGAGAAAACGTGATGAAGTGCCTCTAGGGTGCCCTTCCAGCATAGAAAAAGTGATGCAGTGCTCGCTAGGGTGCCCTTCAAGTGGAGAAATTGTGATGAAGTGCCCTCAAGGGTGCCCTTCAAGTGGAAAAAACGTGATGAAGTGCCTTCTAGGGTGCCCTTCCAGCATAGAAAAAGTGATGCAGTGCTCGCTAGGGTGCCCTTCAAGTGGAGAAATGTGATGAAGTGCCCTCTAAGGTGCCCCACAGCATGCAGCTGGTGCCCATGTAATACTTTCGGCAATAATACCAGTCCGCCACTGGTGAAGAGTATTGTTATGTTCCCCTGTTTAAGGTCCAGGGGATGGAGGGAGTAACAATAAAATTTACCCAGGAAAGAGAGACAGGCAATGGATGTGTGTAAACCAAAATGATATCATTTATTTAACAATAAATGAAAAAAGTAAAAAGACCAACTTAAAAACTTCTTTCTATAACAGAAAGCGCAACTAAAAGTTACAGCTCAGAACTACAACAATAAACACTCAATTCGCTAGAGGAAACCACTGCCAACTCCGGCACACATGCCAACCACCGACGCAACCACCACACACACACAGTCCCAAACACTGTGCCGTTTGGCCCACTGTCCCCGTCTGCTCCTCTCTCCTCTCCTCTTATCCGCCTGGCCCTGATGGGAGATTGAGCGCAGCCGTGAACATCCAATTAGTGCAGCTGCCCACCTGAGGAGACACAAGAGAGGGCACAAAAACACACAACACGGCAAGTAACGCCTCCTCTCATAAGACCAAACTCAGCAGTTTGGTTAGAGGGGCAAACCATAACACATTGGACAGCGACTCACTGGCCAACACCAGGAGGCACTGACAAGCCATTAGAAGACACCAGAGGATAAGGTCACAGGTCCCAGCGACACCCAGATGACCGAACTACAAACGTTTGGATGAGGACGAACCACCTTTCGGGACACCTGCAGATACCTCACTAGTCAGCGGAGGGAACACCACAGGAGAAGTCACTGCCACTGCCACACCTTCACACTCTCTTAGAGTGCAGTTCACCCTCTCACCAACAGAGGTTAAACTTTCAGAGAAGGCAGAAACACAAAAAGGAGTAGACACGTCAGGCAGAACAACACTAGCATCAGGAGCAGGATGGACTTTATCTCCAGCTAGGTCGTTCCACATTACAAAATCAACACCATTCACCGGAAAACAGGAACGAACATCCACCGGAAAGAAACCAGAGATCAGGTCAGATTGCACCTGAATACGGTGAAGAGGTGCGGGCAGAAAACCCATCTCAATACCCCTTACAACGGCGCTCTCATCACAGGCAGACTTTACACTCAAAGGCAGCACACTGGAAAGAATGAAAGATTGCGAGCTGCCGGTGTCACGCAGCACCGTGACAGGACACTGGTCCTCAGACTTCCCTGTTCAGGACACAAATGCAGTGGAGATGAATGGTTTGAAACACTCATCAAGCTCTTTCTGAGAGTGGAATTAACCGCAAGACACAGTTGAAATTGAACCCTTTGGCTGTGGTGAAGCTGAACCCTGCTGCTTCCGTTACAGGATCAGACAGTCAGTGACAATGTGACCAGGCTTGTGACGGAAGAATCATAGCTTTTCAACCCTAGAGCTCGATGGTACACTGGCATGCATAACACGCGTGTCATCAGTGCTCTGGTTAGAGTCACGATGGAGGGAAGAATCATGTTTATCAAAAACGCTTTTGTGGGTGAGCGTGAACTCATCTGCCAGGATAGCGGCCTGCTGCAGAGTAGTTACTTTCTGCTCATTTAAAGAAATGGCAGAAACACTCTTAATTCACTAGAGGAAAACACTGCAGACTCCGGCACACACGCCAACCACCAACACAACCACCACGCGCGCGCGCACACACACACACACACACACACACACAGTCTCAAACACTGTGCCGTTTGGCCCACCAGCCCCATCTGCTCCTCTCTCCTCTCCTCTTATCCGCCCGGCCCTGATGGGAGATTGAGCGCATCCGCGTAGGCTACATCCAATTACTGCAGCTGCCCAGCGGGGGAGGGCAGCACCTGAGAAGACACATGAGAGAGCACAAAAACACACAACACAACACGGCACATAACAAGTATTGAAAATGTTCCTTGTGCACGGTGACTCATATCCTTGCGATGAAATACACTGCAACGACATTTAGCTCATTGAATGGTTTTGTCATATAGCTGATCTGAACTCACAAGAAACTCCAACAGAATTGTCTTTAAAAAAATAGTACCACAGACAATACTGTACATACACCCTTATACATAAAGATACCTTTGGCTACCAATGATTGTGAGCCACTCCTGCAGTCCTTAAAGATACTGCACAGTACAGTAGTATTTGAATAATTGATGTCATCTCAGACAATCTAAAGGCTTCCAACTTCCAATTTCCAACTTCCATCTCTTGAGAATATTCTCATGTCTGAATATTTTAGCTGTTTACAGAATATACGGTGCATTGCTGTTTGCTGTTTGCGTCAGCCACATTCCTCAGGAAGAATACCAAACAATTGAAAGTTACTTGGTGAGCCAAAGCAACACCCTGACACCTGAATCAATTAATAAAGCAGACAATCTGACATTTTATTGCTGAAGCACTCATCTGCAAGGATAAATTGGAAGTGAGATTTCCAATGAATGGACAAGGTGAATGCTATTATTATGAACTGTATGTCGGAGAGGAGACATCCTTTTGTTCAGATTCTGGGGCTTTATCACCCGGGCTTTCCAGCATTTACCTTGAACTGTCTGACAGCTGTGAACACTTCTCAACAATGCTGACAAGTATGTATTTATTAAATGTTCTGCTTTGAGCTTGTGAAAGGAAAACTTCAATGAGACGGAACCACATTCACCACTTCCAGTCCCGCCGTCTCTTTTCTCTCCTCCTACATCTCATCCATTCAACCGCTGCCTGAGTTCCTCGCTCAAATGCACACTGCTTCCCCTTTTCATTAAGTTGCTCCATTTGTCACTGTCTGAGTCGCTCATCTTGGAAACGACAATCATCACCCAATGCTATACCAACTGGGGCAGGCTCAGATGGTCTCTTGGGGTCTCTCTCGGGGCAAAACATCAGTTAATTAAATATTTTACTTTTCATTAATGGGCGGTGAAATCTCCTCTAGGTGAATTAATTTGTCATATGTCACCCAACATTTCTGTGGTTAATGAAGTCCTACCTTCAGTAAGACTACAAACTAAAGCAATTTTGCTTTTGTAGAATGTGAAATGAAAGCTTGATTTTTCAAAAGAAAAATCTGAATGAAATTAGTGAGTCTTCTTTACTGGAATATTTCAATATTTATATCATTTTGAGATATTTCATTGTAATATATGATGATGTGATAAAGTCAATGGGAACCACCTGCACAATGATGGAAAGCTCCAATGGATTGTTGAGATACTGTGTGTGTGTGTGTGTGTGTGTGTGTGTGTGTGTGTGTTGCATTTTAATTGCACACCTCTTCACTTGAAGGCTTTTGACATTTGGATCACTGGGGGTTCAGGTCAAGTCTCCAGTGTGTGACTGATTATGTGTATGTGTCACAGGTCGCACTACGCAAACAATTACTCCCTTTTTTCAAACGTTAACCTTTGTCAAGACAATGTGGCAAATCATGCGGTGACTGATCTTCACAGAATCATCAGTGTGTGTAAACTCTTCAGGCAGGGAATAATGTGTTTGTGTGTCAGGACCAATGCATTAGGAAGGAAAATCAATCACTAACAGCAGCTGTTGTCTTGTTGTTCTGGTGTCATGAGGAGGACATAGTTGACATTACACTTGGATTACACACACACAGACTTCACAGTAGAAGTAGGATTATATGGTATTGAACAGTGTGATGGAATGGGGATGGAATGATAATGTCTGTACTTATAAAAGACTTCAGAACTTGTTTAATTGACCCTTTCTGGAAATGGTTATTTTAACTGGTAGAGCCGCCTGTGTTGAACACAATTCAAAAATAGACATGATTTTGCACAATTTATAGACTCATCTGGAGGGCAGATGTAAACTAAAATTGCAATGCACTTAAAAGAAAATCCTTTTAATTGGATTTTGACTGAGTCTGCTTCTAGTCATTCCTTGAAGTTGCATTAATTGATTTTTGGGGGCACAAAATGGCCATAACAGGCTGACACTAATTAGTGGCAAATAGCATTCATTTGTCACACGTCTTTCTGATCAGCTGATGAATGTAACTCCAGTATGAGTAACTCTTTACTAAGCCAAAACCTCCACTATCTAAATAGCTATAGCCTAGTTACAGTAGTTTTATCAGATTTCTTTTTTTTGCTGGATATTGCTGCTTATATGACAATAGTGTAGGCCTATTATCAGTGTTAAGTCAGACTAAATAATGTTGGGTATTTTGGTAACAGTCCAATGACCTGATATTTACAGTGTGTTTATGTCTTATTAGCGTTTATGCTTCATAATGTTTTACTGCCAGCCGCGTAGTAAGAGTTGTTACCAGTTGTCTCCAACTTCGGTAAAGTTGGAAAGATATTGACAGATTCAAACTTCCTGGATCAATAACTCATCACCAAAACGTTGTTAAAACACAAACAACGGCTCTTTCTAACCGTAGTAAGGGAGACAACGAGCTACAACCTCATTTTAATGAACACATAACGCATAAAATTAACCACCAAAATTACTTCACACATCAATGATCTTCTCATAGTTGTACTACAACATTTAGTTTGGAAAAATATGCTTTTACATAATTTTGGTGAATTTTTAATGGGAAACATATTCAATATCTTGAGTAATGTACAGTGTAGTACCATCAAAATTACTTCACACATCAGTGATATCCTCATGGTTGTACTACAACATTTACTTTGGAAAAATATTATTTTGTATAATTCTTTTGAATTTTTAATGGGAAAAATATTCAATAACTTCAGTATTATGCAGTGTAGTACCACCAAACTCACTTCACACATCAATGGTCTCTTCCT
>CAKAOH010025765.1:0-37031 GCA_916701665.1 Sebastiscus tertius | reverse complement strand
TATCTAGATATAGATATATATCTATATAGATATATAGATATATATCTATATAGATATATCTATATAGATAGATATAGAGATAGATATATAGATATATAGATATCTATATATATATATCTCTATCTCTCTATCTATCTCAAGTTATACTGAAAGGTCAGCAGTATATCGTCACCATTTCTAAATTCTACTGTAATACGAGCCACCCCACTGCCCAGCTATAAGACAGATCTCTGACAGAGTTGCATCTCATTAACGAGTTAGCAATGGACCGTGTGAAACAGGGAAACCCTGTTCAACAGCCAAGACCTGCTATAAATACTGCCACACAGATGCCAGCGTATAACTGTCTAATCGCATCAGGGAAGGAGGTCAAATTAATTTGACTAGTTTCTAGGGATCAGGCCCAAAAATAGCCATCTTGTTTATGTATGGACAGATAGATATAGGAACACTTTCAACTAGGGCTGTCAATCGTTTAAAATATTTAATTGCATGATTGTCCATAGTTATTAATCGCGATTAATTGCAAATTAATCACATTTTGTTCAAAATGTACTTTAAAAGGGAGATTTGTCAAGTATTTAATCCTCTTATCAACATGGGAGTGGACAAATATGCTGCTTTATGCAAATGTATGTATATATTTATTATTGGAAATGAACAACAAAACAATGAGAAATATTGATCCAGAAACCCTCACAGGTACTGCATTTAGCACAAAACATGCTCAAATCATAACATGACAAACTGCAGCCCAACAGGCAACAACAGTCAGTCGTGGGTATCCGTAGAACCCATTTTCATTCACATATCTGGGAGGTCAGAGGTCAAGGTGCCCCTTTAAAAATGGCAATAGCAGTTTTTCCTCGCTAAAATTTAGAGTAAGTTTGTAGCGTTATTTAACCTCCTTTGCGACTAGCTAGTTTAAAACGTAGCCCGCTAGGACCTAAAAATCCCACGCTGCGTTACTGGGTTAAAGGAATTAATGGCGTTAAAACTAATTTGCGTTAACGCGTTATTGTTAACTTTGACAGCATTACTTTCAACCCATTGTTGTGGACTTCATAAGAGAGCCAAATTCGCTTTCCGAGCCACTTTGTAAATGAAAATATTATACTCACTGAAGCCCAGCCAAAGGACAATGTATTCCATTTTAGGTATTATAGCAAAAATGCAGCCATTTATAAGATATTTCAAGTTGCAGCACGTCTGTCATGCCTCCAGTAAATTGCATTTATAATCTCAGCTATACAGGTTATTACTTTCAAAATGGTAACTCAAAGGTAACCTCCAGGTGGCAGGCCTTTTAAAATGTCAGCTTAGTCTGTAGAATCCTAATCAACATACCCACCCCATGATTACATGCATGGTTATTAGTCTTATTTTATGAAGTTGTCACTCAGACCCTCTGGCTTGCCATTCTCTCTCTGCCTCAAAGAGGACTAAAAGTCTATCGGATTAGAGGCGCTTAAGGCTAATCATTTCCACGGTGTGAGAGATGCCATATGTTGAAAGTCAGTTGACAGCTGTCTCAGGCCAGAAAATACTGCAGCTGTAGAGACGTAGTAATTTGGATGTACATAGACCAAACTCATCAGTCACTAAACTGTCTTCATCAACTTTCCAGAATTGTGTCCAGTATCCTATTTTGTAAACCTACTGAAGTGCTTTGTCTTACAACTCGTTTAAGGGATTTTCACCAATCAATGTTCATTTCATAATTTATAAAACAAGGCTACTGGAGTTTCAAACCCTTCAAAGATGTTGACAGGCACTTCCAAAATAACACGGTTATCTATAGCACCCTTCACTTTGTTGGGGGTGCACCGTGAGGACAAAGCGTGGCAATGTATAGGCTTTCTGTCTACCGTTTCCAATACCAGACCTGGAAGGGTTTAAGTGTCACTGCATGGTCACCGGTGATAAGTAGAGTCTTTACTTCACCGGTCTCATCGCGCTGCCCTTCTTTACTTCTCATGCATAATGGAGACCATGTTAATAATGGCTGATAGCAGGTATTAATTGCATCACATTCAAATTGCCCAGATGGTGCTTGTGGCTCGGACAAAGAAGAACTGGATCATAAATGTTTTAAAGTTGTTGCTTTTCATTTAGAACAACTTTCATCCTCATCCATCCTCTGTAACTTTATACATTAGAGGCAAACCGGCACCGTCAGGTTGTCTCTGAGTTAAAGGTGATCATGTCATCTAATTAATAATGTGCCAAGTTTTCAATCAAGGAGTTTTTCAAACCACGATTCATGTTAATACGGACATAACTTGCACAATATGCGCAAAACTTGCATACATTTGTATTAATTATTAAGAACTTTGTGAATTAAATATATATAGTAAATTGTAAATGGAGTCATCAATCAAGAAAATAATCTGCAGATTAATCATTAATTAAAATAGCAATACTTGCAGCTCTAATTTAGAGTATGATGACTTGTTATGACAACACTGTCTGACAAGAAAATGACTACACAGATCCATTTTTACTGTCCATATAGATCAAAAATTAATGCTCAAAGCCAGTTGTCCATACTATTTAATGGATGGACAGATACATCAACATATTATGTTCACTTCACTATCAAATCTCCTGTGCATTTTCTGACAGTTTGTCACTTTATGACGAGTACATAAATAACTTTAAAAGGGCCGTCTAACTCCTGGAATGCTGTGCATGAAGTGCTGCAGCTTGAAATATGAAAAAAAAGTCTTTACAACCCGTTTTCATAGATTCCATTAATGAATTAATTTAAAACACACTATCCTCACAATTTTGCGTAAAATAATTAGATAATTTAAGTTCAAGTGTGTCAAACTTTCTTGCAAACACATAACTCATGTTTTAGAATTGATTTGAAGATATTACTGATTAGGTTTAAGCCTCTTCATGGCCTCTCTCCCTGCTATATCTCTGACCACTTAGTACCATACGCACCGGTGTGTACTCTGAGATTCTCGGGCAGAGGTCCTCTGTCTGTTCTAGAGACTGGCTGAAAACTGGAGGGGCTAGAGTTTGTATTCAGGGGCCTGAGGCTCTGGAACGATCTGCTCGAGGAAATCAGGTCAACTGAGTCAGTAAACGTCTTAAAATCCCTTCTTAAAACACTTTTATGGTAGGGACTTTCCTGATTATATTTTAGTTTTAATTCCCCTGAGCTGTCTTCTTCCTTTTAAATAATGTCTTATTTTGTTGTCCGTGTAACATGGGTTTTGAAAAGTGCTCTATAAATAAAGATTACTACTATTATTATTAGGGCTGTCAAAGTTAACATTATAATAACGCGTTAACGCAAATATGTTTTAATGGCACTCATTTCTTTAGCGCAAACAAACTTTTTTTACAAACTAAATTTTGTCGAGGAAAAACTGTCATGGCCAATTTTAAAAGGGTTCCTTGACCTCTGACCTCCAGATATGTGAAGGTAAATGGGTTCTGTGGGTACTCACGAGTCTCCCCTTTACAGACATGCCCACTTTATGATAATCACATGCAGTTTGGGGCAAGTCATAGTCAAGTCAGCACACTGACACACTGACAGCTGTTGTTGCCTGTTGGGCTGCAGTTTGCCATGTTATGATTGGAGCATATTGTTTTATGCTAAATGCAGAACCTGTGAGGGTTTCTGGACAATATCTGACATTGATTTGTGTTGTTAATTGATTTCCAGTAATAAATATCAACATACATTTGCATAAAGCAGCATATTTGTCCACCATATAATCATTACATCAATACTTGACAAATCTCCCTATAAAGAGGTACATTTTGAACAGATGAATCTTGATTAACTATTTGAATCGATTGACAGCCCTAAATAAAACCTGTTCAGCACATGGGTGAATAGCATTTCTCCAAGTCAAACAGCAAAAGAACAAGAAAGAAAGTCAAGTAGCACACCTCTTTCCACTTCAGCTGTTTGATGCTTAACTTCAGTGCCTCCAACGAGGTTTTGGCTTTCGAGGTATCCACTGTCACTGGTCTTCTCTTCCTTGCAGCTTTCAATCCGTCCTCACGGCGTGTCTCTTGGATGTTTTTGGATGGATGGATGGTCACATAGTTCCCATTAGTCTCAGACTTGCCCTGCAGGATTTTTCCAGTTCCTTTGATGTGAAGTGTCCTTTCGTGTCCTAATCTATTTAAGTTTTTCCCAACATGAACTGCAGACCCGTGCAACGACACATCTGAGGTGTGTTTGCCACAAGAGTTCTTGGCATCTTTTCCCAGCTTGCTTCGACTCTTTCCCCTGTGTTTACACGTGATGGAGGTGTTGGACGCAGCTCTGGTGATGCTGGTGATGCTGGGCAGGTCTGCTGAGACAGAAGAAGCAGGAGGAGGACACACTGGACCCTCAGCATCCACGCCCTGCTGCTCTGCATCCTCCACAAGTGACTTCATCTGCTCCACTTGAATCTGGACTTTTACATAATGATCACTCATTATAAGAGATGCTACTAGTGAGGCTGCTGGGCAGGGCACGGTGGGACCACAGAGGACTGGACAGAGGGCTGGGCAGAGGGCTGGGCAGGGCACGGTGGGACCACGGAGGGCAAAGATCGGACGCCGGCGGAAAGCTAACGTGATTCTGATGTGATGTAGACCGCATCGCTAGCTTCAATAGCTAACTGACTAGTAGAACCATATGCTTCTGTCCGGTGAGCAGACCGTGGATAGATGCCCACAGCCTTTAACGTTATCTAGCTAGTTACCGGTTGAAGAAGCCACGATAACGCTGGCTAACGCCTTCTGCCAGATGGCCACATTCAATGAGCAACTTCAGATGGCTAGCGGCTCTCACCAGCTGGCGATCACCGAGCTGCTAGTGGCTGCACAGGTAGCTAGCTACTTGAAGAGAGCTAAAGCTGACGTTAGCCTGTCAAACTTCATCTAGCTAATACATGGCTCTGATGGCTCTGTGCAGTCTGCAAAACTACCCGTTAACTGTAACTCATGACAGACTTTACCTTACGCCTACCGTTATATCTACTTTTGGAATGATGCCCAGTGTTGCAATGAAGCCCACAGACCAGTCCTCTGCTGTGTGTGATCGTCCCTGTCTGTGTTGTTTAGCAGCAGCAGAAGCAGCAGGAGGAGGAGGAGGAGGAGGAGGCAGAGCAGAGAGCAGCCTGTTGTCGTCGTCCAGCCTCCATCTGCTCTGAACCATAGACTGCACTGTACCCAGCTGATGCTGCCTTTAGCGCACCTCGTAACATCCAGCTTTCAAAAGGCGTATTGACTCTATGACTTATCGCCAAATGTCAGAAACAGATATAACCACACCAATATCATATGAAGCCGCTTCCAGTATTGTGTATGTATTAATCTGTTGATTTTACAGGTGGGTTGTTAGCACTGTGAAGCCGTACTATTTACCTTTTCAATTGATCTGCTTAGAAGTCATATTTCTTTCCGACAGTACATGAAGGTAACACGGGGATGCCATATTTTAGAGGCTGTGTCCCCCTATTACAGCAAAGAATGATGCAATATCATCAACCAAATACCATTATTCACCTTACTGAGAGCTACATTAGTGCTGAAAACGTGATGAAAACAAATAGTAATTAGGTAAACCTATGTTTAATGTCTTTTTGTATTTAATTTCTCGATATGTTCACCAACAACTTCAATTACAAGCACCTTCAACAGCCCATGTATACTGGCACCCTTAGCAAACTAAAACTGTATGCATGAATATAAGCAGACACATTCAAACAAACACTGTCTGTAAATCTGACATCTGTGCATGCCTGGTGATGATATGACCCGGCCATTCATTCATGCACCTGCAGAACAGCTGTAAACAGATGCTGGTATCAGTCATTAATTAAAGAGAGGTCAGAGATCACAGTAACATAATGCAGATCAGCTTCTCCCAAGAGGAAACTTTTTCTTTATCTACATTGCTGAGGGCAAATTAAGGCAATTTCACATGCAAAGAATTATCGAAATCCTCGTCACCATTTTATTCTTGTAGTCATATTTGCTCTGGCCACGTAAGACAAGGTGCTGTCCCAGAGGGCACAAATCTGTCACAAGTGTCCGTGGTTCTGCACACATACTTGCCTTCATCTACCACATACAGTCCATATGATTAGATAGGCCTACAGGTGTATGCAGCGCCGGGTGTAAGGCATGGGCCATATAGGCGGTCGCCTAGGACGCCACCTTCTGGGGGACGCTGGTTGCACTCTAAAAATAAAAAAAATAATAATGCTTTTTTTTTTCTAAATGCCAGTGGGCGCCCTTCCTCATTTTCTGAATTGAGGTAACAAATTAACGAATAAATAGATAAAGAAAGAAATACTCACTGTGAACAGGCGACTTGGTACAAATGTAGATTTTTAATGTGTTGAAACTGGTGTATAAAACGGTCAAATTTAATCTTGTAAAACAGAATTTTGTTTGAATGTTATTAGAGTGACTTTAAGCCATGTAATATTGGAGCAATTGAGAGCTCTAGAACAGTGGTTCTCAAACTGTGGTACGTACGCTTAGTGGTATCTCTGAATTTTTTTTTTTAAATTATTAAGAAATAGGGCTGAACCATAAATCATATTTTTCATCATCATCATCATCATCATCATATGAACATGCGCGATGAACACATTGCAAAAGGCTGTTTGAAACACAATGAATCAAAATAAATCATTATATTTAGGGATGGTTAATGCTGCACCTTCTCCTCTGCTGCGCTGTCGGAGCTCTCCAGTCACATCAACACACAGTCAGTCAGTCCGTGAAGATCTGATCAAACAAGCCGCGGTGGAGACGGCTACTACTACTCGTTACTGTAAGTTCAATAAAACTTTGCAAGTGTAAAACCAAGACACGTTATTATTACACCTGTTCAACAAGCATAAACATGATGAAACGGTTAAACATGGAGGAAAGTGTAGCACTTATATCGACCGATACAACGATAAAGCCACTGGACCAGTTCTAGGTTCGGATGGAGTGGGGGTAGCAGTATAAAAACAGATCATAGACCAGGTATTCTAAATGCAAAAGTGAGCACTTTACTTAACATAGGCAAGGTAAAACACAGTAAAACAGTCAATCAATGGATGAATATCCTGCAGGTACCAAAAGCAAAATAAAATTCACAAAAGGTTAGTACAACTCACTTCTCCCTCTTTTAGGCTCTTTAAACATCACTAGGAATAGTTTAGTTTGATCAATCCATCTGGGTGGGATAGTCCCTTTAAGTTAGATAGTCAATGTTATTTTAAATTAGACCAGTCTTCAATTAACTATCTTTTCTTAGGTTAACAAGTTATTCCTGTTTGGTTTAGTTATTTTCTCGAGTTAACTTTTTTTTTTCTTTGCCTTTTCACAGGTAAGAGATCGATACCACAAAATCAAAAAAATCCAAATTAAGAGAAACACCATATACCATAAAACATAACCTTGACAATTATGAAGGCGTACAGCATACAGTAGATGGCACTTCAATTTGATTCAACTTGTTTTAAACTCAGTTCAAGTTCAGTTCACGAATCCAGTTCTGTTTCCAGATCAAGCTCAGTTCTTGAATCCAGATGTGTTTCGGAAACAATTCAGTTCAAGAAAAATAGAAATAAAAGGGTCAATACTCCTACCGCTCTGGCAGCGAGTTTACCAACAGTACATCTGTGTGCAGCAGATCCTCTCACTGGCACGACGAAGCAGGGTCTCTGGAAACTTAGTCCTGGGTTTGCTCGCCATCTTGTCTCCCGCTGTGCGCGCACACACACACACACACACACACACACACACACACACACACACACACAAATGTATGACAGGTCGTGAAAGAAAGAAAGTACTCTGTCAATATAAATCAACTGAATGAAGCTGTACAGTTACTGTGAGTTCTAACATCACTGCTGTTCGACCAGGCTCAACACGGCGGCGTAACGTTCCTGCTACGTTGTCTACACAGAACTAACACTCTCACTCCTCTGTCTCACATGGAACACAACTCAGCATTTCTCCACTAAACACAAAGTACATTCACACACGGTCTCCTTAACAAACTTATAGTATTAAGTGCTAAACAGTTAGTGTGTTTATGGCCTTGTACACACAGCTACATTAGCTCTTTGCTAGCATTCATTCACTCTAGTGTAAACTTTACAGACAAAGTGCATCACGAGTAAAGTCTCAATTGAAGGAGTTAAAACTCACCAAAACCGATGTGGTTCGTTGAGATGGGGTCCTCATGAATCACCGACCAGGTGAGTAGTATTTCACAGGTTCTAAATCAACTCTTTATCACGTATTTCACTCGTTAATGTCTCTGTTTCTCTCCTGCTTTTCCCTCCGCTTTGGGCTCCTCCGTGCTCAAACTAGGAAAACAAAGTGCATCCAGGCTCTTAAAGGGGAAGTGTCACTACCATTATTTGTAGGCAGACTTTTAACTGTTTCCATTAAAGGGCTATTAAAACGTTTTTAACTGACTCTTTATAAATGAAATGTACATATTTGAACCATTTAAACATACTCATGCATTTTAGTGACATTTATATTTATTTATTTATATCATGGTTTTTAATGTGGGTTTCCAACAAGCAACGTTTCAATCTACTCTGTCTGCAGTCTCTCATCCTCCATCGCTTTAGACAGGCACAGTTAGCTCAGCGGCTAACAGCTAACTGTTAACACATGTAAGTTATTGAGTTGAGTTGTGACTGACTTTAGTTCCCTGGTCAGCAGTGATCTGACTTTAGTTCCCTGGTCAGCAGTGATCCAGTGTTCAGTGTCCGGGGAGTTTATTGTGAAGGAACGGAAGGTGTGAAGCGGTGATGCGCTGCAGACTGAGCCTCTGTGGGATTAATTTATTACCTTCATAAAGTATCATAAAGCTAAAACTAAACTAAAGCTGGCAGTAGGCTGTGTAGTTGGACTGTTTAGGTTAGTTTGTCACATCTCTTACTTGTAAACTCATCAGCTGAAACCAACCAGCCCCTCTCTCCTCTATCAGCCCTAATGTTACTGTAGCAGAGGGAGGAGGACAGAGGACAGAGGACAGGAGGAAGAACTGATACTGACTGATGTCTGTGTTCTTCAGTCTTTATAAACTTCACTTAGTATTTTCATGTCAGGAATATGATTTATTTTATTAACATGTTAGAATGTTTCCAGTGAGATATTATGGAGTTTATATGGTGACTTTAGTGTTGTAAACATTACTGTTGCTGCTCTAGAAACAACATTGAGCCTAGTTATAGATAAAATACAGTATATGTATATGTACAGCTAATATGCTCACTTCAATATATGTTTATTTATCGCAAGTCATTTCGTCATGGCAATATTGAACAGTGTTATCACACATGGCAGATGTTCCTCATATGGTGCAGGCCTAGTGTGAGAGGCTGCCCTTGTGTAGTATGAGAGTTGTGTGGAAGAGTTTAAATGCAACATCGGTCATAATGGTGGTACGTGAACAGACAAATATTTTCTGAGGTGGTACTTGGTGAAAAAAGAAGCAGAGAGAGAGCAGAGAGAGAACAGAGAACCACTGCTCTAGAAGGTTAATTAGTTATGTAAATGTAATTATAGGCTATAGATTATATGGTAAAGATAGCTATTTGTTTTCCAGTGCCAGGCAAGTTCAATGATAAAAGCATCCTATTTGACAATAAGTATTGTTGAAATGTTATGGAGATACGTTAGTACGTTATTTTATTTGATAGACGTAAGGGTAGGCTATAGGATGCAATTTAGATTCCATTTAGATTATGAGGTTCAGACCTTTTCTGGGAGAAACTTTTAGTAACTGGACCTTGCTTTAAAATTTGCCCCTGACCAGAAGTATAAAGACTTTTGACTTAAGTAAATACTACAGTGTAAAAATTAGGGCTGTCAAACGCGATAACGCTTTAACGGAAATTAGTTTTAACACCACTGATTTCTTTTATACATTAACACAATTGATCTGTCAGAGGTTGTAACCTAAGAATCCATCAGTACCAACCATGTCATACTAGCTTGTCATGAAGGAGGCTAAATAAAGCTCCAAACTTATGCTAAATTTTGGCGAGGAAAAACTGTCATGTCCATTTTCAAAGGAGTCCCTTGACCTCTGACCTCCAGATCAGTGAATGTAAATGGGTTCTATGGGTACCCACGAGTCTCCCCTTTACAGACATGCCCACTTTATGATAATCACATGCAGTTTGGGGCAAGTCATAGTCAAGTCAGCACACTGACACACTGACAGCTGTTGTTGCCTGTTGGGCTGCAGTTTGCCATGTTCTGATTGGAGCATATTGTTTCATGCTAAATGCAGTACCTGTGAGGGTTTCTGGACAATATCTATCATTGTTTTGTGTTGTTTTGTTGTACATTTGCATAAAGCAAGCATATTTGATAATTAAATACTTGACGAATCTCCCTTTAAGGTACATTTTGAACAGACAAAAAAATGTGTGATTAATTTGCGATTTATCATGATTAAGAATGGACAATCATGCGATTAATCACAATTTAATATTTTAATCGATTGACAGCCTTATTAAAAATACTTTGTAACAAGTAAAAGTCCTGCATTCAATTAATCAATCAAACTTTATTTATATAGCAACTTTCAAACAAGTCAAATGCAATTCAAAGTGCCATACAGATGATTGACAAAAATGTAGAATGTTAAAAATGGATTTAGAGACTAATGCACACCAAAACATCCAATATAAAAGTTCATTGAATAAGAAAGCAATAAAAGATGGGTATTTAAGATAATAAAAGATAAACAAATACAAGGAAATAAAAATAACAATACAAATAAATAAATCAAAATTATGAAACTACACAAAATAATGTATTAAAATAATGAAATTTTAATAAAATAAAATAAAATAAAAGAGATGATAATGATCGTCAATAAAATGTTGATTTAACAAAATAGAGTAAAATAAATACTATAATGATGATGATGAATAAAATAAGTATAAACAATAAAACACAAAAATAAGTAACATAAACTGACAATTAAAGGTAGTGGAGTGAAAAGTTCAATATTTGCTTTTAAAATGGAGACAACTTAACTACAGTTATGAGGTACTTGTACTTTACTGGAGTATTTACATTTGATGTTACTTTATACTTTTACAGTACTGGAGTAAATGTACTTGGTTCCACTCCCCCGCTGCCCCCTAGCCTGTTGTCTCCTCACAGGGACCTTAACACATCCATGACAGGGACAGTCACAGGAAGGAAGCCCAGGCGGGATTTATGTCGGCGGAATAAAAGCTGCTCCCAGCTGAGCTCCAGCAGGTTCCCCTTTAAAGGAGCGCAGTGATGCGTCGCTGTGTCTCTTCATCACTCCTCATCGCTCCTCATCAGGACCCGTTGCCGCTGTTATTATAGCATCTTTTAGTCTGGTTTAATCTGCTGAGATGAAAGAAGAAGATGCTTTTCTATGAATGTGATGAGGATCTCTTTGATTCTGCAGCTGTAACGGACATCTTCTGCCTCATATGGAGCTGAAATGTGAAACTGCTCATTTTCAAGGACGCACTCTTCATCATCTGATTTCTCCAGTGATTTGTGTTGAACAATCGTAAAGCATCGTGTTGGATCCCGTGTTGTGGTGTTGTAGAAAAGGAGATATGATGGCATCTGCTGCGTGTAATAAGTAGACGCGTGTGTGTGTCTGTGTGCGTCGCATGGCGTCCAGTAGGTCTGCCTCCTCACAGAGACGCTCATGATGCCGAGGGCTGTACGGAGACTGGTCCATCTGGTGCTGTTCTGTCCTCTGTCTAAAGGTCTGCAGGTATGTCGCCTGTATGGACAGCATGATGTCACTCTGCCTTGTGTTGCTATAGAACAGCAGATTCTACCTGCATGCATGTCAAACTACCAGGGCTACTGAGGGCTCCATCTGCTGCGGACAGACCGACAGACCAACACGCAGCACAAAATGTCGCGAGTGTTAACAAATAGAAAAGAGAGAGCTCGAGACCAACAAATCAGCTGTCTTTGTCTAAGGTCAAGTGACCAGCTGGGTATTCATTTATGTAGAGAGAGCACCGGAGTCAGATTGTATGAGCACTGAGCAGGCCTCCACATCATTAGAGCTCATTGTGATTACTGGTGTACAGGCCTCAGTGGTGGAAAGTAACTCAACAGCCTGGACTACATTTATTCAGACTTAAAGCTGCAGTAGGCACAAGGTTGTTGGCATCATTGGGCAACAATTCCATAATAACCTTTCAGCATATTGTAATTCAAGTGCTGTGAGAGAAAACTAGACTTCTGCTCCTCCTCATGGCTCTGTTTTCAGACTTTAGAACATCTAGCCTGTGGGGAGACTTTGACCAATCACAGGTCATTTCAGAGAGAGAGAGAATGTTCCTGTTGGCTGCTCATTCAACGGAGGCAGCTGTCAATCACTCGTGAACTCCAATCAATCGGTCAAACTAGGCAGCGCTGATCAAATATGAATCAATATTCTGTTACTGTAATGTCTGTTTCTCTTGTAGTGTACTGTTTAGCTGTAAAATGAGAAAGTTTGCTCCAGCTGGTGGGCGGTGCTTACTATTTCCTCAACTGTTCTCAACATGGCTGCCGGGTCACAAACTTTCACATTTTACAGCTAAAGAGTACCTCATACCTCATAAGTGGAACGTTTCTCAAAGCTCCGAGTTCACGAGTTGTGACGTGTTTGTTGACGTCAGAGATGGCGGAGGCCATGGAAGTTAATTTTTCGGTGCATAATAAGTTAACATATTGTAATTGTAGTCGTATATTGTTTTTCTTCATAATTTTATAATATGTCTGAGGAAAATGTTGATATTCCCAGGATAATCTTTCTCCTCTGACATTATGCCTTTGCATTTCCTGCTTTATGTTAGCTACTTGTTAGCTTGCTAAATTGTTAGCCTCTGTGGCTTCTAGACGCCGACAGTAACGTTAATATTGACGTTGCCTAGCAACGGTGTTCTCATGACTTAACCACTTGAACATCAAGCATATCGTGTACACGACTTCCCATGTTGTAAACATGAGCTCATGAGTTTCATTTGAAGGCACCACTACACTGCAACTGTAAAGAAACTGGGACACAATTAGAATGTAGAAACGTTTCAAACTGTGAAATTGTCTGTATAGTGGATATTTGTGACATCACAAATGGACAGAAATCTTGACAGCTTGTTTCAAAGGTGCAGTTTCTGAATATGGGCTGTGTGTATTTCTCCATGGATTGAGTGTTTCAATACTTTCACAGTATTTTCCATAGCACTTAAACCTGCTTTATAATAAAGAAGACATGACAATCTCACTTTTTACAGTATGGGACCTTTAAGTAAATGATCTGAATACTTATTTTTCACCTGTGAATATCAAATATCCTGGTTTTATCCTGAGGTCAAGTGACCATCTGTTCTTTCAATTCTCATCAGTTATGTCTTCTTGGCTTACTGTGTTTTCTCTTCTCCCTCCCATCCCTCCATCCCTCCATCCCTTTCCTCCCCCCCTCCAAAGAGTCGTCTCCCAGCCATTAAGGTGAAGTACCTTCTCCTGGCATGGCTGGGCATCCTCATTGCCAGCTGGGTCATCTACATGCAGTATGCCTCTTACTCTGAACTCTGCCGTGGGCATGTCTGCCATATGGTCATTGTAAGTATACTCTCTCAACACTGTGACAGCCATATTCATAACTTCATCAGTGTGCTGGTGGTCAGGAGGCTACAGGGAAGCATCATGTTTTCACATGATGCTGCACAGTCATCTCCTACAGCGGCATGCCTCCTCATTGATATGTTGCTGAGTTAAATGGTTCATTTGGGGGAACTAAATTCATATTATGGTCAGATTTAGGCAGTACAGATGTGATGTTTGTAAAATGTTGTTGCGATGTAGGGAGGAAAACATATTGCAACAAATTCAGATGGGGGAAAGTTCTGCTAGCACACATGCAAAGTAGGGCTGTCAATGTTAGCGCGATAATAACACGTTAACACAAATTAATTTTAACGCAACTTGCGATTTTTAGGTTGTAGCTAGTTCTAGTGTGTCGTGAAGGAGGTTAAATAACGCTCCAAACTGTCAGCGACATTTTCAAAGGGGTCCCTTGACCTCTGACCTCCAGATGTGTGAATGAAAATGGGTTCTATGGGTACCCACGAGTCTCCCCTTTACAGACATGCCCACTTTATGATAATCACATGCAGTTTGGGGCAAGTCATAGTCCAGTCAGCACACTGACACACTGACAGCTGTTGTTGCCTGTTGGGCTGCAGTTTGCCATGTTCTGATTGGAGCATATATTTTTTTATATTAAATGCAGTACCTGTGAGGGTTTCTGGACAATATCTGTCATTGTTTTGTGTTTTTGTGATTGATTTCCAATAATAAATATTTGCATAAAGCAGCATATTTGCCCACTCCCATGTTGATAACAGTACTAAATACTTTTGTCAAGACAATATTTTTCCATTTTCAATAGATAAAAAGAATGATGAAAGATGTGATTAATTTGCGATTAATCACAATTAACTATGGACAATCATGCGATTAATCATGATTAAATATTTTAATCGATTGACAGCCCTAATGCAAATCAATACAGAATGTTTTGAGCCAAGAAAAAGAAGATGCAATGCTCTTTGTTTCATGTAATTCTGGCACATTTTGTAATATTTGGGACTATGCTTGGGGTAGATTTGAAATGAGCCTATTTGTTGTTGCTCCAGCTGCGTCTCAGAACTGCAGATAGTCTTCAGGCAGAAACAGAAGAATACAGCCTACATGGAATAAGACAATAATGTTCCAGTTGCTGTAGTGAAGTGCTTAGACACCTTTTAACGTGCAAGAATTCAAAACAAAGAGAAACTTTGACGTTGGGTAAAGATACAGCCTATGGCTTAACTACTCTCCTGCTGTGCCCAGCTGTTTCCAGAGCCTTCGGCTGTTGACAGAACAGGCGCTGACATTTAAGGACATGAAACTCAAACCTATTGTCTATATTAGTTTTGATTCTTTTTCAAATTCTTTTCTATTCTTTGAATAAATCTAGTATAAAAGTATAAAAACAAAGCCTTGTTCTGTACTCAGTCACTCTGGGTTTTGACCGTATATAATAACCGATGTCATGAGCATGTTTGGATAAAGGAAGAAATCTTGAAATAACTGATGAAGGTTGGATTCGGCATTGCAAGAGGACGAGACACTCAGATGACCGACCTAACTGTTTCCTGTGTTTAATGAAGTGCATTTCCTGTTTCCTTTTGCAGTGTGATCACTACAGAAGGGGCATAATATCAGGCTCGTCCTGCAAGGCATTGTGTGATCAGAGAAGTCTAACCCTACAGCGCTGCATGTCCACCTCCTCCACACATCAGGTCAGATATACACACACTGTACACACACCCAGAGAAGAAGGAAAACCCTTCCAAACCAGGAACTCTTTGCATGTTTATGATAACCAGAGACGCCGTGACCGGAGGCATTATGTTTTCGGTGTGTCCGTCCATCCGTCTCATTCTTGTGAATGCCTGGTGGGAATTTCTTCAAATTTGGCACAAACGTCCACTTGGACTCAAAGGGGTCAAAGGTCAAGGTCACTGTGGCCATAACTCAATAATTCATATGCTAATTATGACAATTTCACACAAATGTCTAATAGGATAATGATGAAGTGATGACATTTTGGACAGACACGGTTGGCGGAGGCGGTAATTCTAGTTTACATTAAAAATATTGAATAAATTGGCACAGGTTTTATTTATTCTTTTAAATATAAGCATATACCCCTAAGGAATATTCAATGTGGTATCATCCCCATATGCATATTCCTGAAAATGGTAAATATGTCAATGACATGATTTTGTCATTTAATTAGAGGACATTTCTAAAATAAATTTAGTAGCTCATCAATTTACAATTTAGTCTGACACACAGATTTTCCTGTTTTCTGCCAATTATTGTCCTGGGGGATAATAAAACTTAAGTGTAGGGCTTATCCACAAAAATATTATAAAATATGACATCAAATTTTGGGAACACAGGCAAAATGTTTGGACTACATTCAGTATCAGACATGACTCATGTCAGGTTTACTGGTTTTCTTCCATCAGAAAAGGGTTGTGTTGAGCAGTGCTCATTAGTATAACAGCTGATGGTAAATCAGTGTAAAGAACAGCAGTTCTGAGCACTTTTTCAGCTGCCTGCATTTATTAAAAAACAAAACACTAGCCTTAATTGTATTACAAGCATTCATACATTCATTTCTGATCTCTAATTATTGTCCCATTTTGACCTGCAGGTGTACAGTGGACTGTGGAAGGAGAGACCTGTTGTGATCAAGTGTGGGATTGAAGATCCAGTGAAGATCGATGGGGCTCCAGACTCTTTACTGCGACAGGAGATGAGCTTATTTGACAAACCCACTCGTGGAACCTCAATGGATGAATTTAAAGAGATGCTGCACAGTTTCCTCAAGGTCTTTTTTCAAGCAATCACACCATATAATATATCATAATATATACAATAAGGCTGTCAAAGTTAAAGAGATAATAATGCATTAATGCAAATTTGTTTCAACGCCTCTAATTTCTTTAACGCATTAACGAAACTTGCAATTTCTAGGTTGTAGCGGCTCAGTTTTAAAGTTAGAGTGAAGATACTGGTATCATATGAAACTGCAAAACCTAAAGAACCCATCGGTACCAACCATGTCATACTAGCTTGTCAGAAAGGAGGTTAAATAACGCTCCAAACTTGCGCTAAATTTTGGCGAGGAAAAACTAGAATGGCCATTTTCAAAGGGGTCCCTTGACCTCTGACCTCCAGATCAGTGAATGTAAATGGGTTCTATGGGTACCCACGAGTCTCCCCTTTACAGACATGCCCACTTTATGATAATCACATGCAGTTTGGGGCAAGTCATAGTCAAGTCAACACACTGACAGCTGTTGTTGCTTGTTGGGCTGCAGTTTGCCATGTTATGATTGGAGCACATTGTTTCATGCTAAATGCAGTACCTGTGAGGGTTTATGGACAACATCTGTCATTGTTTTGTGTTGTTTTGTTGTACATTTGCATAAAGCAAGCATATTTGATAATTAAATACTTGACGAATCTCCCGTTATCTACCTGTGAGGGTTTCTGGACAATATCTGTCATTGTTTAGTGTTGTCAATTGATTTATAATAATAAATATAATCATACATTTGCATAAAGCAGCATATTTGTCCACTACCATGTTGGTAAGAGTATTAAATACTTGACAAATCTCCCTTTAAGGTTCATTTTGAACAGATTAAAAAATGTGATTAAATCCCAATTAACTATGGACAATCATGCGATTAAATATTTGAATTGATTGACAGCCCTAATATATAATAATATATCTCACCATATGATACCTTCTTCTTGCAGACGAACCTTGGTGAGCAGCCATCTTTGAGCAGCTTGGTGGACAGGGTCATTACCCTGGCTGATGTCAACCAGGATGGCAAAGTGTCTCTAGCAGAGGCCAAGTCTATCTGGGCTCTCCTCCAGATCAACGAGTTCCTCCTGATGGTGGCACTGCAGGAGAAGGAGCATACCCCAAAGCTGCTAGGTTTCTGTGGAGACCTGTACGTGACAGAACATGTGGGCCACAGCTCCCTCTACAGGCTAGAGGTGCCTCACTACCTGCAGGCTCTGGTCCCAGAGGCCTTCAGCTCCAGCCTGAATCACTGGCTCGCACCAGCCTGGCCCCGCAGGGCTCGCATCACCATCGGCCTGCTGGAGTTTGTGGAGGAGGTCTTCCACGGGTCCTACGGCAGTTTCCTAATATGTGATGCTAGTCCTCGCCATGTGGGATACAATGCAAAGTATGACTGCAAGATGGCAAACCTGCGCAGTGTGGCATCTGAGGCAGTTGTGCGGGGATATTTGAGGGGGCGGCGATGTGAGACTAACACAGACTGTACCTACGGCCGGGACTGCACGGCCACCTGTGACCGACTAGTGAAGCAGTGTAACACTGAGGTCGTGCAGCCCAATCTTGCAAAGGTGTGTGTGCTTTTGCAGGATTTTCTGCTTTTTGGAGCACCTTCAGACCTCCGTGGGGATCTGGAAAAGCAGCTACGCACCTGTGTAACACTCAGCGGTCTGGCAAGCCAGATGGAGGTGCACCACTCACTAGTCCTTAACAACCTGAAGACATTACTGTGGAAGAAAATTTCTAACACTCAGTACTCTTGAAAGCAGGTTGAGATTATCCGACCTGTCCATCTACATAATGAGTGAATTATGACATGAACACGAGTAGCTTTTGCTTATGAAGCTTTGCCAAATGTTGTAGAGGGTGGTGGTTATTTATGTATGTTCACTCTACATTGACTGTGAAGAACAGGAAACTGTGAAATAATGAATATACAATATGAAACTGCAGATGAAGAAGACTTTATTTTTTTCTTTTGTTTTCCAATGCATTATTTTGAGAAGCACATTCATCTGTTTAGACATACTATTCTCAGGGCACTGCCTATAATTTTATTTGTAAAATAATCTGTGAGTAAACTTAGTTTTTAAAATAGTTTGATAGAATACTCTGTTGTCTATCGCTGTAGAGGCAGAACGGCAAATTTGACATGGTGTGATTTTTGTACAACTGTAAATATCGGTGGAACTTTGTTGTTTCCTGTGTTTAAATGAACCTCCATGTGAAGCAGAGATAAGATACCAATAATGGATGAAATAATGCATATATACAGTAGCGCTGAAATGTGATCTGATATCGATAATGTATTTAAATCAACCTGAACAGAGTTGTAAATGATGATCAGACATTAACTTGAATGAACTTCTGATCCATGAATAAACGTAAACTGGTTCAAACGATTGCTTTTCAACTATTGTGAATAAAAGTGCATTCATGTAAACTGGGCAGCTGGTGTCTGTATCAGAAGAAGTAAAAAGTCAAAGATTGGGAGCAGATATAACTCGATCAGCTTTACTGATCCTTTTAGAGCACACAGTCCTGTTTTATATGATTGAAGACTGGTGGCTGCCTTTCAGTTGTTCATGTGTTTATGTGAACTGCAAAAATGTACACAGACAAAGCGGATGGATGGATGGAAACACAATTCACAATTAGATGTCCGCTTATGTTCATTTTCAAATTCAACAATCATTTCATCTTTTACCAACTTCCAAAAAGTCCTCTGTTGTGAAACTCCATCCCTCCAGATCCTCCCTGTTGTTGGTATTGAATGCAGATGATGACGTAGACATTTTATTCTCTCATGACACAGACTCAACATAATGTGGGACTGCAGCGCCTCAAGCTGCATGCTAGACGAGCGCAAAGGAAAACGCAAGAAGTCTGCAAGTGTCAACATGAATTCTCACCTCTCCGAGTAACTGTGCTGCTGCTCCGCGGGGTGATCTGGTCCATCAGAGGGAGGGGGGGCGCCTTGGGCCTCTATATGAAGAAGATCTTCATTAGTGGGAAACAAACAACAAGGCTGTTAACTGAGTGTTTGTCCTACTCCCTATGTGCCTCTTAAGGTGTCTTATCAGCTTCAAATATGGATGTACTGCACATTTATTTTCTTTTAGAAAATAAACAGGACTATTTGATGTGAATAGTTGCAGTAAAGATTTATGACCAACTACATATACAACAATTCTGAAGCTGCTCATTTCAGAAACATAAAACAACTAATCCTTTTTGTTTTTGGTGTAACTGATGGGAACTATGTGCTTATAGCAGCCTCAAACCCAATACACAAGACACATTGATTAAAGGCAACAATAAAAATGTACTCAAAGAAACTCAGGTTTTATTCCATGGGAATAATATCAACATTGTAGTGAAGTGTAGTCGGAGTATCCGGCCCGGTTCCATACCCAAAGCCCACAGAACAGTGGAAATTGAGCCATCATGAGCCAGTCACTTACTGTCTGCCCACTTATTGCACAACAGAGACACTGCAGCCAGAGTTGCGTCTCAAGGGGCAAGAATGAACCCTCATGTGTACATTATGTGAAAGCTTTCAACCAGACCAGTTACCGTTCTCTGAAGAGATCAGCGGTCGTCGTGAGGACAAAGCCAGGTGTCTTCTCTCTGTGCATGAACAAGAGCCAGACATCAGAGGGAAGACAAGACCGTTTACACGTGTTACATGTGTTACACGTGTTACACGTGTTACAAGTGTTACAAGTGCTACAAGTGTTACAAGTGCTACAAGTGCTACAAGTGTAACACGTGTTAGGATCTCAGGCAGGCAAACTCACTATCTTCCTTTAAATCTCTTCTTAAGACTCACTTTGATATTATGTGTTTTTCTTAACTGATGGTCCACTGTTGTAACTATTTATATGATTTTATTTTGTTAAGATTTTAAGTTCTGGGTGTTAATTATTTTTATCATGCTTTTATTGGAAAGCACTTTGTAACCTTGTTTTGAAAGGTGCTATATAAATACAATTATTATTATTATTAGGGCTGTCAAAGTTACCGCAATAATAACGCAAGTTTGTTTTAACGCCATTAAATTCTTTAATGCATTAATGCAACTTGCAATTTTTAGGTTGTAGCGGGCTCAGTTTTAAAGCTAGAGTGAAGAAGGTATTGATATGAAGTTTCTATCCATATACAGGAATAATAAGAGCTTTGCTGAAGGTTAACTATATGGTGTCACTGTACTCCCAGTCTCATTAAATCTGTTTAAAAATAGAAAAATTGCATCTTGACTGTAATGTCGTCATTTCTCTTCAACTGATGAAAACACAAACTCTCAGCTCAACTAGAGTAGGTTCTATTTACTCCCACGTATCCGGGGCCGGGTCACGGAAGGATATTGACTGAAATGTTCTCTGGTCAGGTAGTTTATGAATCCATATTCCATAATGTTCCTTACCTATTGTGTAGTTAATAGCACACAACTAAAATGATAAATGATCTGATAAATGTTTAATTCTACTATTTCTTATTCTTTTAGGAATCTTAATTCAAGCTACTGTTTCTTCTGTTTCTGTTCCAAATACCTAACACTAGAAACTAGAAAACCTAATGAATCCATCGGTACCCACCATGTCATACTAGCTGGTCATGAAGGAGGTTAAATAACGCTCCAAACTTGCATTACATTTTAGCAAGGAAAAACTGTCATATCCATTTTCAGAGGGGTCCCTTGACCTCTGACCTCCAGATCAGTGAATGTAAATGGGTTCTCTGGGTACCCACGAGTCTCCCCTTTACAGACATGCCCACTTTATGATCATCACATGCAGTTTGGGGCAAGTCATAGTCAAGTCAGCACACTGACACACTGACAGCTGTTGTTGCCTGTTGGGCTGCAGTTTGCCATGTTATGATTGGAGCATATTGTTTTATATTAAATGCAGTACCTGTGAGGGTTTCTGGACAATATCTGTCATTGATTTGTATATATACATTTGCATAACGTAAGCATATTTGCCCACTAACCATGTTGATAGTATTAGTATAGTATTAAATACTTGACAGTTCTCCCTTTCAGATCCATTTTGAACTGATGTGTCTGGTGAGACATGATCATGACTATCATGATCATGTAACCGGTCGGACAGGACCTGAGACAGCATCTAAAGATAGCCTGTTGATCACCATGTGAGGTAAAGCAGCGCACTGTGAGCAAACACGACGAACACTGTTATGAGCATGGATCTGAAAGTTAACCTCGACTGTGATGAAACCTTCATAAATATTAACATTACACCGCTAATATTAGTGATATTAGTGATAACAGATTAGTTCTCCAATAAGTCGCGTTCACTTTTAAGTCAATGCAAACATTTAAATATAAATGACACTTGAAGCTGGTGTTCTACCAGTAATATGTGATACTACATAATACAACGGTTAGGAACTTTTGGGCTTTATATATAGTCCCATATTGTAACTCACCGTTTGGTCCTCGCAGCTTGCAGCCACTCTGCTTTCTCCATAGACATTAGTACCAGTATGTCTGTTAGTACCCGTCTGTCTGTTAGTACCCGTCTGTCTGTTAGTCTGTCTGTTAGTACCAGTATGTCTGTTAGTACCCGTCTGTCTGTTAGTACCGTCTGTCTGTTAGTACCCGTCTGTCTGTTAGTCTGTCTGTTAGTACCCGTCTGTCTGTTAGTACCAGTCTGTCTATTAATACCAGTGTGGCTGGAGCTTCACCCCTCATCCCCCTGGTGGTCAGAGAAGGTCATTACAAGGAAACCTGTACCACTACGGACACCGAGAGCGACCAAACTTCATGTATTTAGCGAACTGCCCACAGTGGATTAACAGGCTTTCTCCTGTATGTGACAGTCAGTGCACTCCAGTAACTCCCTTAAACAGAGAGCCATACTGCTTACTACCATTTATACTCTAAAATGCCATTGGAACTATTTGTATTTGATAACTTTTCACCCTAAATACTTCAGAACTGTTTTCTCCTCTCTCTGAGCAACACAGAGAGACTGATGATGCTTTTAGAACCAGCAGATTTGACTATTGTAACACTCTCCTTTCTGCTCTACCAAAGAATACAAGAAATCAGCTACAATTAATTCAAAATTCTGCTGCACGGGTGCTGACTAAGACCAAAAGGAGAGCATACATTACTCCTATTTGAAAGTCTTTACACTGGTTACCTGTTAGTTTTCGTATTGATTTTAAAACTATTTTATTAGTTTATAATAAGGCACTGCGTGGCCGTGCACCAGACTACCTTGCAGCAATGCTTTTGGTTTATGAACCAGGAAAGCCATTCAGATCCTCCAGTTCTTCTCTTTTAGTTGTTCCACAAAGCAGAACAGAAACATCTGGTGATGCTGCGTTCAGCAGCTGGAACAACCTTCAGAGGAGCTGAGAGCTGGAAATATTGAGATTTTTAAACGTAAACAAAAAATCCATCTATTTAGTCCGGCTTTTGTGTAGGGTTTTATAATTTTATGGTTTTATTGTTTATACTTATTTTATTTATCATCAACACTATAGTGTTTATTTTACTCTATTTTGTTTAATAAACACTTTATTGCTGATCATTTTATTAATATTTCATTATTTTAATACAATCTGCTTATTTTGTGTAGTTTCATAATTTGTATTTATTTATTTCCTTGTATTTTGTTTATCTTTTATTATCTTAAATACCCACCTTTTATTGCTTTCTTATTCAATGAACTTTTATATTGGTTGTTTTGGTGCATTGGTCTCTAAATCTACATTTTTGTCAATCGTCTGTACGGCACTTTGAAATGCATTTGACTTGTTTGAAAGGTGCTATATAAATAAAGTTTGTTTGTTTGATTGATTGATTGATTGATAGTGATAAACAAACACATTTCAATTTAAATCATTTTCAAATAAGATAAGATGAGATAATCCTTTATTAGTCCCACAGCGGGGACATTTGCAATGTTATTAATGTTAAACCCACCTATATACTGTTAGACAGGGTGATTTCATTCAAATTGCATTTGGACTCAACTTAACAGCATTTATAACCTACATTTACAAGTAACTGATCTTAAAAGCTTCAGAGAGTGAACAGTAGCTAGACTGGCATAGTCCTAATGAATCCAGATATCTAAACTTACCAGTCTAAAGCTGACTGTCAGGAAGTGCTTTGACTTAAAAATAATGAACTTATTGCTGTTTGTCACAATCATATCAGATAATGGTGTAAATAGTCCCCTATGTAAATATGCACTTTTTATTGATGGAGGACAATTTTATAATTTATAGATAATTATTTTGCGGACCCTCTGACAGAGTGCCACGGACCCCTGGGGGTCCCCGGACCCCACTTTGAGAATCACTGCCTTAAGAAATCTGTAATAAAATGAAGGTGCCATAAAATCATTTTAGTTGTGTGCTATTAACTACACAATAGGTAAGGAACATTATGGAATATGGATTCATAAACTACCTGACCAGAGAACATTTCAGTCAATATCCTTCCGTGACCCGGCCCCGGATACGTGGGAGTAAATAGAACCTACTCTAGTTGAGCTGAGAGTTTGTGTTTTCATCAGTTGAAGAGAAATGACGACATTACAGTCAAGATGCAATTTTTCTATTTTTAAACAGATTTAATGAGACTGGGAGTACAGTGCACATCTTATTCATATGACACCATATAGTTAACCTTCAGCAAAGGTCTTATTATTCCTGTATATGGATAGAAACTTCATATCAACACCATGTTAACATAGACTACAATATACAAATTAGGGCTGCGACTATTTTGATAGTCGATTCATCTTTTAAAACTTTGGGCTCTGGGAATTATATCAGGACTTTTTTTTAATTATTCAGTCAGATTTTGGAAAAGCATTTTATGTTTTAACACGTTTTCACACGTCTGTTGAAGCAGATTCAGAAATCAAACTGCTTAAAAAATACCCGTTTTAATCTACTCCCACGTACTGCAGCAGCGTTTTTCTGCTAAATTTGTATCAACATGGCCCAAAGGATGCACCACAGTGGCAACAAGACAGACAAATTGGACCTAGAGTTGAAAAGTAAAAAAGAATCTGTCTGATTTAGAATGTGAACAGTCAAGACTGTGTCAGTCCACGTAAACATGCATGTCTGTAAAGGGGAGACTCGTGGGTACCACAGAACCCATTTTCATTCATATACTATGACAGTTTTTCCTCGCCAAAAGTTAGCCCATGTTTGGAGCGTTATTTATCCTCCTTTGCGACAAGCTAGTATGACATGTTGTATATGTATATCCATGTTGGTACCAAAGTATTCTTTAGGTTTTTCTAGTTTCATTTGATACCAGTATCTTTACTCTAGCTTTAAACTGAGCCGCTACAACCTAAAACACAAATCACATTAACGCGTTAAAGAAATTAGTAGCGTTAAAAGGAATTTGCGTTAACGTGTTGTTATTGCGTTAACTTTGACAGCCCTACATAATCAGCATATGAATTCTTGAGTTATGGCAAAAAAACATGTTTTGTGAGGTCACAGTGATCTTTACCTTTAACCTACAAATTCTAATCAGTTCATCCTCGAGTCCAAGCGGACGTTTGTACCAAATTCGAAGAAATTTCCTGAAGGTGTTCTTGAGATATTGCGTTCACGAGAATGGTACGGACGGACAACCCCAAAACATAAAAATGTTAAATTAGAACCAGAAAGAAGTTAAAGAGTAATATGCACACAACTTCAGTCTTAACACAAGACAGCGTTGTGGCCTCGGACCCGAACACTAGCTTCTGATTTTTTTTCCAAATGCAGACGCATGATGAAGGGGAGCAGGAGACGGTTTGACTTTTTAAAATGCTTTTTTTTAATGTCTCTTATTTAAGAATATATGATGTCACTAGCTTGGTGTGGAGGGAGCCGACAGGCCGTGCAGCAGCTCCATCTGTCTCCTTTTGTCCTTGGCACGGTTGATAGTCATCTTGAATAAGCGACAGTACATCTCCACAGCAGCTGGAGTGTCATCGTTCCCAGGCACGGGGTACGTCACCAGGCTGGGGTTGCAGTTCGAGTCCACCACACCGACTGTTGGAATGTTCATCTTTGCCGCGTCTCTGATTCCCACGTGCGGCTGAAACACGTTGTTGAGAGTGGATAAGAAGATGATGAGGTCTGGTAGGCGGACTCCTGGGCCGTACTGGATGGGGGCATTGGTAAGGAGGCCACCCTGCCAGTATCGCGTATGGGCGTACTCCCCACAATTCTTAGCAGTGCTGTCCACCAGGTGGCTAAACTGACGCTTGCGGCTGACGAACAGTATGACGCCACCGCGATATGCTACATGGGCGGTGAAGTTCAGAGCTTGCTGAAGGTGCTCCACAGTCTGGTCCAGGTCAATTATATCTTGGTCCAAACGGCAGCCGTAGAGGTACGACTCCATGAGCCTAAGAAAAAGAGAATTAGATTTGAAAAAGTCAAATTAAAATGGAAAATTGATGCC
Organism: Sebastiscus tertius; assembly: GCA_916701665.1. Lineage (NCBI taxonomy): Eukaryota > Metazoa > Chordata > Actinopteri > Perciformes > Sebastidae > Sebastiscus > Sebastiscus tertius. Next base: position 11,136 of record CAKAOH010025765.1, on the reverse strand, counting down.
TTCCACCTCGAGGTACACAGTTATGCACTTGATGTTTATACTATTCTTTGTAAAAGCATCCACAGCAGCATACTGTGCTTCAATTTTCAGGGTCACAACAATCCACTGTGCATAATATTGACTTGTTGATTTGTCAGCAGTCACTCTATCACACTATTTTCTGTTCTGCTTTGTTTTTTCTGCTGTGGTAAGCTGATGTTGGTGCATAAAGTTAGTGTCGCTACTAACTCAACATTTCCTTCATGTGTTTTAATGTAAAGGCAGTGGTGGGCCTTTATTGTGGCAGAGTTTAAATCTTTGTTAGAGGTGCAACTGTACATTTACAACTTGCAAACCACAATTAAATAGAGAGGCTCGGAAAAAAAGAAGACTGGAAGTGTAGTTATGTGGTTTAGCGGTGTCTGTAATTGTACCATCACTTTTAGTTGTTCTAGCTTTACTCCAATGCATTGGATCTGAAATTAAACTATTATCATCCTGAGCATAGTGCTGGCTAAAGATGATACGTACTGTGCCGAGGCTTCGAATCGTGTGTCGAGTAATCCAGGAAGTTTTCTGTGAAGCGCGTATCGAGGCTTGTGTCGTCTTAGACCAATGACGTCGTTGAAGCCGAAACACAGTTATGAAATTATTTTTCCTGAATAAAAACGAATAAAGTCTCCTCTCTATCATTCACTGCCCTCTGCCCGGTTCAACCACTGACTGACATCTGGAATGTATCTGCCTGTTTCTCACTCTTTGACCAGCAGGTGGTTTTCTGTGCACATGAAGCCCAGATGAAGCCTTGTGAAATGAACCCTTTGGAGAATTAATTTGCTAGAGAGCTTCAGTGCTTCATGAAGCGCCACCTTGCTATCACTAGTGCTGACTCTCAGCTTTAAGGGTGTTCACATCCATAGTGGGTGTGGTAAAGACTTACAGCCCTTTCTCAGCAACAGGAGAATGAGACTCAAACAAGCACCTATACATGAGCAGGTGGTTTTCATCAGGCTGAAACTAGTGATTTATAAAAGGTTTTGCATTGACAAGGGCTTGGTGAGAGAGGTTAAGGATAAGAATACAAACATGTTGTAGGCCCAATAACCCTAAATATATAGCCAAAGGAACCAAGACTTTTAGAGCCAATGCAATGTTTTTGACTAGACAAGTCCAGATGGAAGGCAAAGAGTCAGAACAAGTACGAACTGAAGATTGGTGCAGTGCACGCCCTGCAGAGCATCACTTGTAGATTTCACACAATTATTGACTGCAACTAGATTTGCAATCAAATATTAAACAAGATGAATCGAAGTCTGTGCTGATTTTTCCAATCACATTTGGTCTCCTCAAACAGAAAGACTGTTTATAGAAATGACTTGAAGACCCTCAAGTAAACACTTTATCACAGTCGTTTTATTAGTTTACTAGAGCTGAAACAATTAGTTGACTAATTTGAATAGACCACCAGAAAATTAATCAGTCACTATTTTGATAACCGTTTAATCATTTAGGTCCTTTTTCAAACAATAATGACAAACATTCTCTTTGGCTGCCTTCTCAATCATGAAGATTTGCTGCTTTACATGATCTTTTGTGATAGTGAAATGTATATCTTTGGGTTTTGGACTGCTTGTAGGACAAAACAAGTGATTTAAGGGTGCAACATTGGGCTTTACGAAATTATAATTGCTGGAAAATGTGATCTTTCAGTATTTTCTGACATTTTAGAGATGAAAATAATTTAGTTGCAGCCATATCCCTCACACTCAAATGGTGTTTTCCTCTACACTACTGTAGCCTATAGCTGTTGAAGTAATTGAGTGCAGATCCCTCTGACAACGCATTTGGGTGACAACTTTTAGGTTAAACAATTGATGGACTGTGGAAAGTCATACCAACCTGTGCCTGCAACCTTTTTTATGGCCAAGATGCACTCTGGCGTCGAACAGGTCTTTCAACGAGAAGAGCTCTGACACACGGAAGAAGTCCGGCTTCTCAAGTGGCTCGTTTATTACTTTTTCTGTATGTGGGAGAAATCACATTGCTGAAAGTCTGGAGAAAAAACAAAATAGACTTAACTCATACACACTCCTGTGAGTGTTGCATTCTGTAGCTCACCTGAGATGTCGTCAGTTTGAAGTTTAGGTGATTTGATGGACGTTGCAGTGGCATATTTTTGTCCGATTGTAACAGCCTGTGAGTGTCTCAGCCCCCAAAGCCCTAAATATTAGACACAAAGTATCAGTCAATACATTGGACATTAAGTGCTGGATTGGATTGAACAACCTTTTATGCTTGGGTAATGCCATACGGTAATGCTTGGAGGGAATACCTCAAATATATAATTCTAAATAGAATCAAGGAGGTTCTATTTCAGATTGTACACAGGTACTACCCTGCTAAAGATCATATTTGCAAGTTCTTTGCAACTGTTAACAAAGGACACACGGTTTGTAATTGTGATGGGGAAACTATTGAACATGTGTTGGTAGATTGTTTCTTTTTTGTATTTAATTAACAGAACAACTTCTCAAAACATTCTGAAAAAGATATCATCCTAATAAAGATTGAGATATTACTCACTTAACAATCCACATTTTTTAGCAGATGAAATTTACATAATTAAGTTGATTAATAACTTAGCAAAAATATGACATCCATAAAATGATAAAGCTTAAAGAACACCCTCCTTTTATACTTTTGAAGATACCGATTTGAAAATACTTTCCTTTCCTTACATTTTATTTGTTGTATAATTTATTTCATTTTTATATTATTTTTATACTGCGAAATATATTTGCTGAATTTTTCGTAATGAAAAATCTGAACATGTTTATTTTACTACTATATTGAACTTTCGAAATAAGAGTATGGGACAAATCATGGATGTATTAAAAGAACAAGCTGCTTGGAGGGAGACGCGCAGGCTGATGACGTCAGAGAGAGGGCGACGTTGTTGTGTGTTCTCTTTATACAGCCATGATTATAGTTATGTCGTCAAATAAACCTGTCGCTCCAAGAGGACAACTTTCTGAGATTATAGTATACATAAGAGACAATTCTTTGACCCATACAGCTCGATGAAGGCTGTTCAATCCAGCGTTAATCTAGCGTTACACGTACACATGACTGCTAGCTCCACAGCCAGCTCCACACGTTAGCTGATGATAAACTGCTAATGAGTCCGGACTGTGAGCGTGAAACAGAACAATGCTACTACTGTCCTGTAGATGTATTCAGATGATCATTGACTCTGTCGGATCATTAAAACATAGTTGTGTACAGATAGATACCTTTGGTGAGCGCGCGGGCAGCCATGCTTCCTGTAGCACCTCAGAAGGTCAGCGGACTGCGCCTGCGCGTCTGTAGTTCATGGACTGTCGTAAAGTTGTGTTCTGTCGTGACAGTTTTCTACAATACACTACAATACCCATGGTGCCAAATGATTATTTTCAGCTTGACAACTTTATTGAAAGAGGAATACAACACAACACTCTCGTGTTATTTAGCTATAATAATGTATAACAACATTTATGTTAATACCTTCTGATATGGAACAAATGTCTTCACAAAAACAACATGTATTATAAAGAAGAATTGACAGCAGTAAACTCTACATGTGGATTTAGTTTTTAGTAAATGCCCTTCATTGACTACATAAACAAACAAGTGAACTTCCATTTATTGTTATATATTTTGGAGAATGTCATTAATATGTAATTTACAACAGAATCAGGCAAAAATAAATAAATACCAAAAAAAAATCCAATACCACGTGCCTGCAACATCAAATCTAACAGCAGGCATTACATGAACAGCACTTGAAAAAGTGCAAACTTCTCAACAACCCACATACTGTAATATCAAACGTGATACACATCCATGTTTCAAATGCAGAATGCCGTTTTATTCTTGGTTATGCTGTGGTGGCTGGGTGCTTCATTTCTCCTGAAAAAGATGAGAATAATCTTGGATGATTGGGTTTTTATTTGACTGTGATCACTCACTCACCTCAATCATTTGGGTCCAACCACACACACACATACCTGTTGACTGGAATGAACTGAAGCTTTCTTTTGACACGTTGCACAGCCTTGCTTTGCACTGGAGCACTACGGTGAGAAGGCAGCCCCTGCAAGCATTGTGTTATACATATTTCGCATTCACTGGATATGGACAACTTTTTACAAACCAAGGTAAAAAATATTCCCAGTTTTCCTTGCCGTTGATGGGGCTGGTGACTTCAGCTAACATGTTACTGAATACCTGGTTTCATCATAAAGGGATACAAATAATGGAGTCATTCACGTCTCTACATAATTGTACCTTCTTGTATTTTTCAGCCAGGTACCTCCTGTTGAACATCCTGCTTCTCTCCTCTGTGGTAAGAGCTATGCAAGGTCTGAAGCTGATGCCAGGGTCAATGGCACTGGACAAAGACCTGGGCAAGGCAGAGCAGGACATTCAGTACATCAGACCAATCCCCAGTGATGATTTAATAATTCATCCCAAAGTCCATCTTAAAGCCAGTAAATGTAGAACTTGTACTTGTAGAACATCAACCAGGTGTTACTGTAATGCAATTAGTGTTACTATTATACATTATTAATGAGGAAGACCCATTGTGGCTCGGATTCCACTCTTTATTACACAGATGCACTTAAAAGACACAGCAAAAGTTGTTTTTTTCTGAAAGAGTAAAAGAAAAAAGAAACACTTCTTACAAAATATTTACAAAACCTGGCAATGCACAGCATGTTCAGTAACTTTTTTTTTGATAAACAAAAATAAATAGCCTTTTTTTTCACATAGGAAATTCAAGAAAACTGCCACATGACAAAGAAATGAACACACTAAATATCAAGTTTAGCAAGACAGAGAGGGGTAACGATGTGGCTTTTGTGGAATCTGGAACAACACGTGAGTCATAGAGGTAATAAGTCCAAGACTGTTACAGTGGCTTTCATCAACAACTGAGCATTAAATTCATCCATATGAGTTTAAACCATACAATGAACTAAGAGCACTGTGTCTGAAAAACTAATGTTGTTGGGAAGATGTAGTATAATATCTCCATAGTAGTCGAGAAAGGATACAAGATTGTTCCAGTACCAAATGCTGACCCAAAATTGCTCTAAAAACAGTGCCTATTAAGGGTCGAGGGTATAATCTGTATAAGTGTACACAGGCTTTTCTCTTTATGTGCAAAAGTTAGAAAGGCTATCCTCATTTTCTGGAATGATCATCATTAGAAGAACCCAGATTTAGAGCTGCAGCAGTGTGAGGTGATGAGATAAAGAGATGGGGTAGGGAGGGATAAAGTGAGGTGAAGAGATAAAGAGGTGGGGTAGGGAGGGATAAGGTGAGAGGTGAAGTAAAGACATGTGTTTTAAGTGACTCCTGTTTGCTGGACTTGAGTGGGAACGTACTATTTGACACAAGCAGCCATATTTAAACATTGATAAATACAGTAAATGGTTAGCAGGGTAGAACGTGGGCAGGTAAAGTCATGGTAAACTGTATTATGCTAGATTATTTGGCATCTTTTTTTATTATGAATTTATTATAAAAATAAGCATTTAGGAGAATTAGCATAGATTTTGATAAATGGAACTGCATGTTATAGTATACAATAGTATGTCATATTTTTTCCAAATCGCCCTGCTCTGCATAAGATATTCCCAATAATACAGTAGTGTTCAGGGACGCTACTAATGCTTATTTTAACTAGTGATTAATCGTTTAATTATTTTCTTGATCAAATGATTAATATTTTTCTCAGGAGTGAAAAAAAGTTTTGTTTGACCAACCATCCACAACCCAAAGAAATTAAATTTACTATCGTCTGACAAAGAAAGGCAGCAAATTTGTAACAATTAATCAATTATCAAAATAGTTAGTCATTTTCCGTCAACAGACCAATCATTTCAGGTGTTTCACTCTAACCACTCCAGTCATCGTACCAAGCTGTGTGAAATGTGTCACAGAACATGAATAGATCTAATCATAAACTATATGTTTTGTCTTCTGGCTTTTATTGAGATTGTTAAGATGAATGCAGTGATGGAAACATATTACTACTAGGGCTGGGCGATATGGTCAAAATCTTCTATCCTGATATAGGACAGAGCGATTTCTTTCTTTTATTTCACAACAATGACCCGCTTGCTGTACATTTTCCCGCTTACTACTCGACTGCTTACTTGACGAATCAATAATTTGACACAAAAACAGTCCGACATCAGAACTGCGCCCATAGCAACAGTCTGTTATACATAACAACGGTCTGCTATACATAACAACGGTCTGTTATACGCAACAACGGTCTGTTATACATAGCAACGGTCTGTTATACGCAATAACGGTCTGTTATACATAGCAACGGTCTGTTATACATAGCAACGGTCTGCTATACATAGCAACGGTCTGTTATACGCAATAACGGTCTGTTATACATAGCAACGGTCTGTTATAAAGAAATAACAGACCGTAGAAGCTGTGATTAACCAATCAGAATCGAGTATTCAACAAAGCCGTGTAAGAAATCACAATATAGCATGTTCTCTGGTAGTTCAAAATGTAAATAGTCTATATGAAATAACCACATGGTAAAACCTATTTTTAAATACTCCTGTGTGAATTGAATACTTGACAAATGAAGAGTATTTCTCATTTTAAGAACTTGGGTTAAGTGAAATTGTAGAGAAAAAAAGAAATAAATAGAGGCACAGCCTATATTATCAAACGATATAGAAAAATATATACGATACTTTTTAATATAATTTTGGCGATATATATCATCATATTGCCCAGCCCTACATATTACAATAACATCCACAATAATTACTTTTTAACTTTTGCACATAAAATGACTTCTTAAAGTAAACCCACATATCACAGGTAAACTGGGAAAGATTATGTAATAACAACATGTAGTTTCTTTTTTGGGGGTGGGGGGTGAGGGATTGTTAGCATTGCTAATTTGTGTCCAAATCTTAAGCATTTGGTCTTAACCATAATCTTTATTTTGTCATATTGAGAGGTTATTTTTCTTGGTCACTTCTTTTTTACATAAAATGTGAGAGATATTTAAGATGATGTTGTTTTCGTCATTTTGATGGCGCTACGACTCATGCAGTCTGCCTCTTGTACCAAAATGTCACTGTATTGCTTTTCAAAGATGTGACGTCAGAGCACAAAGAAATGATGGTGCCACCGTGTCACATAGCCGTATAAATGTACAAACACATTTTTAAAAAAATGCCTGTTTTGTTTTATCGTATAAACAAACATTCCCTTCGAGCCTATAAATGAATGAGCTTGATCATAGCCTACATTATATTTATTAGCAGGGCACAATCAAGAAATTAACTCCTATAAAATTGAATTATGATGCTATGGGACATAGAGGCCAAAGAAAATACTTACAATGTGGAAAAGCCCTGCTTCTTCTCTGGATTTCTCCTGTTGCCTGACTCACAATCTGCCTCATCTATAAATTCTTCCTCTGTTCTTTCTAGATGTACTTCTTTATCGTCTATCTTCATGCTCTCGCCTTCTCTTTTTTTCTCACTTAGCAAGTCCGCTCTCTCCTTTCCCTCGCTCCTTTCCCTGCTTCGAACCTGGACGTGATTGGTCCTATTAGATTCCAGTTCGACAAACACACTCTTGTCCTTAGACATATGCACCATACTCTCTGTCTCTCCTTCTATAGGGCACTGGGACCTGTGGCCGGGCGCAAGGCTCCTTGCAAATGACATCCTTGGATGCAGCCTGGCAGTAGAGAAATGATTCAAAACGGGGGATCTGAATGTGGTATTTACATTAGTCTCTGTAGAGCAGGGGAAAGGTGCTCTGCTGGTCCTTGCAGAGGACCAAACGGTGACTGGAGTCTGTGGTTTGGGTCCCCCGCTTTGATATGGTGCAGTTGCTGATGCAATGTTGCTGATTTTAGATGAGGTGATGTGGAATGGAGGTCGACTGAGAGGCCTAGTGTCAGCCGTGGGGAGTCCGAGGCTCTGGCGCCACTTGTTTGACTCCGAGCGAGAGTGAGCAATGTTCGGACTAAAAACTGTCCGAACTCTCTCCACCTGTGGGGTGACATCCTGGACGTCCCCTCTCCCAGAGCTAGGCCTCCTTTGCTCGGTTCTAGCAGCCCCCGCGCCGTCTGCTGGCTCCAGAGGACTGGGGTTGCAGGACTGGACAGACGACAGACGTGATTGTGCACCAACCGTAGCGATGTCTGGCAGCAAACTCTGTGGCGTTGGAAGAGGAGATTGTCCAGAGAGAAGACTTTTTCTTGGAATTTCAGCCAGCTGATTTTCCTGTTTCATGTCTTCATCTCGGAGTGCTGCACAAACCACGACAGTACCATTCCTCGATACATCTCCATCTTTACTTTTCTCTGTGGTGGAAACTTTGGCCTTTTCAGCCAGAAACCTTTGGATTTCTTGCTCGATGCTATCGTCGCTGTCTACTGAACTGCTGTCTTCCTTTATCTCAAGAGCAGCCTGAGTACTGTGCGGCAACGGGGTCTCTTGAGTTTCATCTTCATGCACATCATGCTCTTTACTCTTATTAGTTTGCTTATGTTGTGAAATGCTCTGTTTACTCAATCCAAACCTGTCTTTCATGTCATCCTTACTCTTTTCTAATTTTTTCAAAGGACTGTGCTTGGACGTAGGATCAGGTTTCAACTTTTTTAAAGCATTTCCCAGCAACGGTTCTCCATCCTTGAGGCACATCCTCGATTTCCGCTTTAAGTCTCTTGTTTTTTTCGTTGACTTCTTTTTTGTCTTGAGCAGGTCTTTTATAGCGGTGTCTAGGTCCTCGTCACTGTCGAGCGAGCTGCTTTTGTCTCCACTTTGCTCCGTCTTGTGTAATCCAGCTATTGGGTGTGTTTGACTTCTCTGGGAAAATACCGATGTGCTGGATTCTTTTCCGTGCTCAGGTGAAGGTCTAGGGGCTGTTTCTAGAACATCATCTGCTCCTGACGTGTTGGAAATGCTAGAGTTCTCCGCTTTGTGTTTTCTTCTCTGTGTCAAAGACAATCTTGGAGGTTTCTTTTGGGTTGCAACTTGTTTTGCTTTCACTTTCTCCGCTTCATTAACACATTGAGGCTCTGGAGTTGTAGCAGTGGGCGGCTGTTTTTGCATTTGGGCCTTCTGCTCAAGAAATTTCCTGATTTCTTGCTCTATCCCTTCTTCACTATCAATGGAGCTGCCATCACTTTCTTCATCTGGGCAGTTGTCAGGAGGCGAAGATTGCAAGGAGGATTCGGTGGGGGTGCAACTGCTAAGGCTAACACTATGATGGAAGGGCCCAGGCATGACGGTTTTTGAAATGTCCAGTATCGCCTCAGCACACATGAGCTCTGCACTTGTATTAACCTTTGGAGGGGCAGGTTGCTCCTTAAAACCTTCTACTTTAAACAAAAGCAATCCGTTTCCTTTGCCCTTGGAGCTCTCTGAAAGTGTGTTCTTGGGGATGAAAACAGATGAAGGAGGAGGTTGAACAGATTTCACTTCTTTCTCTGCTCTGCTCCTTTTCTTTCTCAGTCTGTGTTTCTTCATGTTTTCCGTGCTTGTACTTCCAACAGCATGTATTAATGATTTAGTAAAGGGTTTTTGCTTGTGTAAGAACGGTTTCAGGACGCTCTTCTCCTTGAGTTGCTCAAGCTGGTAGCAGCGGATAGCTTCTTCAATCCCATCATCACTAGTGGAGTCAGACTCCTCTTTGAATACACGTGGACTGAAAGTTTCCCTTTTGTTCTGCTGCTCCTTTTTCTCTAGCTGGTATCTTTGAATGGCTTCCTCAATGCCGTCATCACTACTGGAATCATTTGAGTCTTCGTCCACCTTAACTGTGACCGGGCACATGACTTTGTTGAGGAGGCTGACTGTTTTAGAGGGGCTCTTTGTCTGCTCTCTGGGCAAGACTAAACTTTTGGTTGTTGTACTTTTATTTGAATCCAATTTCTTAACTGTGTTGTCATTTAGTAAGGCCTTGTTTTTGATATACTTTTTTATAGGTATAAGAGCGGCTGCTGTGGGAGTCTCAGCTTTGACACTTTTTGGAAACTGGCTACTGGCGATCAAAAATGTATTGCTGTCAGAGTTCTGTTTGGAAACCTCAGGAACAGGTGGGCTTTTCCTGGGAATCTTGGATGATTGGAGAAAGGTGAAGCACGGTTCCGCATTGCGTTTGTGATCATCCTTTTCCTTCAGGTATTCCAGTATCGCCTCCTCGATTCCTCTGTCCACAGAATCATCGCTGTCAGAGTCACTGCTCTCGTGGTTGACTGGGGAGGAAACATCTGCCCGTTGGTTTTCAGTGGGACCTTTTGTTTTGGACTTGGCTCCCACGTAAGAGCCCATTGCAACCTTGCAGACTTGGGGATGACCTTCCTGTCCCGGTGGCACGTTAACCTCCATCTCGTCGCCCATCTCGAGTGAGGACTGGGTGCTCCTAAGGCTCTCTATGATCATCTGGACCTTATCTGAGATAGGTGTGCCTCTGGTGGACAACTCGGTGTCAGAGTCATTGAAGCAGATTGGAAGGCTATAGCCTCCAGGCGGGCCACATGTTCTCCATTCTGTTTGCGTCGCTGCGACAGGAGGTACATTCATCAAGTACATTCTAGTGAAGGGAGGTGAGGTCCTCGACCATTGGAGTGCAGCTGCCTCCGATCACAATCACATTGTTCAATCTGAGAAGAAAACAGAAACAGAGAAACATTGATGAACAGGTCAAACTACACTGAGAATTAAAGCCACTGTGTGTAGAGTTTCTGTGTGAATCATATATCAAATAATTCTGATGACAAACATTATTCACTCTGTGACCACAACATGTAAGATCCTTTTGTAAGAGCTGTGAATGAAGTCCGTGCCACTGGAGTTTTGCAAACTAGGGCTGTCAATCAATAAATATTTAATCGTGATTAATCGCATTATTGTCCGTAGTTAATTGTGACTGATCGCATATTTTTTTATCAGTTCAAAATGTACCTTAAAGGGAGATTTGCCAAGCAGTTAATACTCCTATTTAACATGGGAGTGGGCAAATATGCTGCTTTATGCAATTTTATATATATATATATATATATATAAAATTTGTGTTGTTAATTTGTGTTGTTAATTGATTTAAAATAATGAA
>CAKAOH010025764.1:0-10633 GCA_916701665.1 Sebastiscus tertius | reverse complement strand
CGTCGGTTCAGGCCTCGTCCTTCCCTTCACTGGCTGGCAGTATATCTCTGAATATCTGATGGGACTGCTGAGAGCAGAGCTGTTTATCAGAGCTCTGTCGTCAATGAGAGAGGTCTATGAGCATGTACAGCACGTGTGTGTGGAGTGGTATAGAATAAATTATGCATGGCCATACCTTCAGCGGTGCTCGCTGACATGGAGCTCTTTCTTTTGATATCTCTAGCTCTTAGCACATTTCCCCAAGGGTGTTTCCTAGTGATGCAATCTATCCTGGGTCTATCCATTAACCGGGGCTTTCCCTGTTGATTGTCTTTAATGTCAACGGACGGACAGCCTCACTAATATTCCAGCTAAGAGATAACCAGGGATTTGCATATCAACGTTTTGTTGCAGACAGAGAGCCATTCATAGCTACCTTCACGGTTGTAGAAAACAAATGTCATCGGATATGTTTTAAAGGAAAAGCACAGCCTTTCCTCTAAAAACATCATATCTACCTACATTCATCCATATTGACCAGTAAAAAAATTGCATCAAAAGTATGATACAGAGGCTCCTAATGAATAATGTATAAGTGGAATGAGTTCAGGACAGAGTTGAGGTCTTCTTTGTTGCATCTAATGTGATGAAGGTGCTGGAGAGGCTGATATTAGCACACCTTAGATCTGCAGTTTGCCTTCCAGCCTCATCTGGAAGTGGACGACCATGACGATGCCATCATCTACCTGCTGCAGCGAGCTCACTCGCATCCGGATGGAACCGGTTGCACTGGGAGAATCCCATTCTTTGATTTCTCTCTAGTGCATTCAACACCATCCAGCCACTGCTACCGAGGGAGAAGCTGCAAGCGATGAGGGTGGACACTCCCACCATCTTCTATCAGTCTGTTGTGGCCAGTGCACTGTACGTCACTGTAGTTTGCTGGGGGAGCAGCATTGGAGCCTGTGACACCAACAGACTTAATAAAGTAATTAAAAAGGCTGGCTCCGTAATGACACTTTAGAAATTGTGTTGGAGAGGAGGACATTGAACAAACTGTTGGATAATCCTGACCAACTCTCTCCACCACATATTGGACAGACAGCAAAGCTCTTTCTCTGACAGACTGTTTCAGCTTCACAGTCACAAAGAGCCATGCAGGAAATCTTTCCTGCCCAAAGCAATAACCCTCTACAACACCTCACCTCTGTCTAATAGAGAGATACTGTAACTCTCAGCTTTATAGTTTCTGTCTCAACCATTATACTCCACTCTGTTTTGCTCCTTCAACCATGCGCATGGGGAATTTGCACATCTTTATACTCGCACTCCACCTCATTGCATTTAAAAAAACAAAACTGCAACACATCTGCACACTTGTCTAATGGATATAGTATGTTATTACATATTTTAGTTGTAATATTTTGGTATATCTATAGTGTATTCTAATATATCATGTATATTCTAGAGATATTCTATAGATGTATATCTATCTTCCAGTGTTGATATGCTTATTTATTTACTGTGTATTTATTGTTGTGCAATGCCTGGATAACCTGCTGCTGTAACAAAATGATTTCCCTCCCATCCATCCATCCATCCATCCATCCATCCATCCATGACAGTGATGTGGCAATATACTGTAACAGCCACACCATCCTGGTTAGCCAATTATCACATCATGTGTTTGAAGAGTGAAGTTCAACTGCAGGGATTTGGACACTCTGGCCAGTCCCTGCTGGCCATGACCATAATGATAGTGTGATTCTCTGTCAGGGTCAATTACAGGGCAACATCCCTCAAGCTGCAGGGACTCAGAGTTTCTCTAAAGGACACTTCACCTAGATGATGATTGCAGTCACATCTGCACACACAATCCACGTAAAGGACATTTATCCATCAGCACAGTTGGAACAATGTTAATTTTCTTATTCTTAGTAGCCATATAGATACTTTGAAGTAGGGATGCAAAATGGCTCACAAACATTTATCTCACAGATAGCATGTTAAGAATTCATTGTCCCAAATGTATATATAGTACAAGGTCTTGCCTTTACCCCCTCATGCCCCACTACAGACACCCACCAGGTTATAGATGCCCAGGAGGAGGGCCTCAATGCACCCGTTGCTCTGGCGATCCCTGCTGGCTGTGATGCGTAGATATATCCACACCAGCTCAGGTAGGAACTGCAGGGTGAAGCGGCGCAGGCGGTCTTCAGAGCTCCGGTACAGCTCGAACAGTTGGTGGCACACAGGCTCCAGCAGCTGGAATTGGAGGGGGGACATAAGTAAATGCAAATAAGTATAGGTCTGAGACCCTAGTGGAAATACAATATTCATCAAATTAACATGAAGGTATGCCTATGGTGATAGAAAAAATTGAAAAACCAGAACAGGACAAGTTGGAGGAGGAGATATGATAACCTGAAAAAATATAAACATAAGCCAAGCTCTCAGCTGAAACCTTTCTGAATAGCCATCAGAATGAATGAATATTATCCTGGCTATACCACGGTGGGACAGACGGAGGGAAAGTTTTGCTGCCGGTCAATAGTGGGAGGTGTGTAGGAGCAGAGGGGATAAATCACTACAATGGAAGTCTGGTCAGATGTACTCTCAGGGGAGCCAGCTGAGCCAGTGTGTTTATACTGTTCAGGGGTCAGTGAAGTGTACTGTGTGTGTTTGTGTGTGTGTGTGTGTGTGTGTTGGACTGTTGCTGACCCTGAAATAAGCTGCAACTCATTAATGAACTTGGCACGGCATTTTGCCCTCCATGTCATCAGCTAAAAACACCCAAACACGCAACAGTCACGCACACTTTGCAACCTCACTCTCCCTCTCTCTCTCTCCTGGATCACTTGTCCGACCATTAATGGGATTGTGCAGCCAGATTGACAACACTAATGGAATTTAGATCCCTGGGTGCTTGACACCCAAATTCGACCATGAAAAGAGCGGGGGGGGGGAGGGGGAAGAGAATTGGAGGCAGCAACTGTATCATTAGAGTGAAATTAAAGTCCCGTCTCGTTGAGAGCCTCAGGCCTTTGCTAAAAAAAAATGTGTCATTAGGTCCTTTAAAGAGAAAATACTGCTTTAGCCATGCTGGCATAGGAGACATAAAAAAAAAAAACTGAGGTGCTTGTGTGTTGCGGCTCACCTAATAATAAAGAGAGGGTTTTTTTGTGTGTGATTGATTCACACGTCAATATATTTTTTTCAAACTGTTGTTTTTGTCATGAATACTTTCAGACACAACGCAAATATTACACAGCTAAAAAGCAACGTAATTATTTTTCGTAACGAGGTCGATTTTCTGAGCTTTCGCACCGTGAATAAAGGCAGCAACCAATCACGTTTGAAGGACGGGTTGAGTTGGGACTATACGGCACAACATGGAGGCTCTGTAGTCTGAACCTGACGCCAAACTTTATTACTCCTTTCAACCTTAACAAAGGCAGCGCAGACCAGATCCACTCCTTCGTTCTTACCTTTCACAATAAAAGCCCTAGACATATAATATTCATACTTGCCAACCTTGAGACCTCAAAAATAGGTCTAAAATAGGGAGGATTTTACAACAAAAGTGGAGGGTTTGGGGTCCTCCCCCCAGAAATATTTGAGATTCAGAGACTTTGTTTCCTGCTTTCTGGTGACTTTTAAAGAATGAAAATAATAAAACAAAAAGACACTGCAACAGCATTTTTATGTTAAATAGGCCTAATTTTAATGCTACTTTTAATTCTCAGGAAAGAAAACTGAATAATTCGCCCCTCTGGTGTGACTTTGTGAATCTCTGGAATAAACTAATATTCATCAGTTCATCAGTAATATTCATTCATTATTTCTTTCTCCTACTCTCAATTTCTCTCTTCGTATCTCATTCGCTGAAGGTCCTTTCAGACTCAACGTGACAACGACACCACTGCGCTCTGAAAAAAAATATTTCCAATGGCTTGCGCTGCACCACGGTGGCTTTTCGCTGCGTCGAACAAAGCCCAACTTCGGGTGCTGGCGAGCGCAGCTCAAACCGCGTTGTGTCACGAACATCTCTCCCACCGGGGAATGACATTTGGTGTAGCTGTATTATCGTCCTTATTGTTTGCCGTAAACCAGGAGAAATGCGGTTTAATTGTGACCCCGTGAGGAAACTGAGAGAAGGCAATGAAAATCGGGAGGGTTGGCAAGTATGATAATATTCGCAGGCGAA
Organism: Sebastiscus tertius; assembly: GCA_916701665.1. NCBI lineage: Eukaryota > Metazoa > Chordata > Actinopteri > Perciformes > Sebastidae > Sebastiscus > Sebastiscus tertius. The sequence continues at coordinate 6,447 of CAKAOH010025764.1, read as the reverse complement.
TATTTTGCATTTTTGTGTTGTTTATTCATCACACCCCCAGTGTGTACAGACCTTAAGTCTGTGTTCATAAAGTTTCCGTATATTCGTGTTTGTATATTTGACTATGCATGTAACTTTTCCAGTGTGGGCAGCAGATGTTCCAGTCTGTCACAGTGCTTTGTGTGTCTGTGTGTGTGAGAGTGTATAGAGAACACACAGTGTGCCATCTCACAGGTGACGGGGCTGGCATCACGCGCCTGTCCATCATACTCTCCCAGAGTACAGTGTGTGTGTTTCGGTCTGTATGTGTAGCTCGCAGACACAGTTGTCAGTTTCTTGCTCACTGCCAACTGAGACTACATCACATGAGTCACAGGCAACACAGAGCTAAAAACAGCCATACTTGGGACTCTCTATGAGCGTGTGTGCCCTCTCACCTCATTGTTGGGGTCCTGGATGACTCTGTAGAGCGCTGGCACCAGAGACTTCTTTAGATGAAGGCTGCCGGCGTAGCTGGGGATGTGTTTTTCTGGTAAGGACTGGATCGAGGACAGAGAAAGGTTTGTTGAGCAATTGCACACAACTTTGTTTTACATTTCTTCAGAATATCGGTATGACGCATACAGTAAGGCCTCTGCATCATTTTCCATTGCATCCCTACAAATATTCACCATTATAATATGCAGGGGATAAAATACGCCCTACTGGGTTTAATCTCAGTGGACAAATGTTGACATTTAGGCTTCAGAGATGGCCTCTTCCCCTTATTTTCACATATGTAGCCTTGATTAGACTTCTTTTCAGGAAGCTGTACAAACTGTGATTAACTGACATCTCCCTCAGCGCTTTGTTGCTTTTGTTGCACCTCTTGGGGCAGGACAACTTACACCATTATCATTAGCTGTGTCCGAAATTGCTCAATAGAAATTGCTTCAAACACTCAATAGTTTACTCAATAGGGAGAAGTACATTGAGATTTTGAGCAGTTACTTGTCTAATCATCATTATTTTGAGTCACTGTCATGTGTAGGGACACACAAATGTAATTTTCGGATCCCTAAAATTCAACGCAATTGCATTATGAGATTGTTGGCAGAAATAAGCGTACATGCTGCGGACGCTACGTATTTTGTGGACATTTTTCCAAACTTCAATCTGATGAAAGGTCTAATCAGCCAGAGTGATTGAAATCACCTGTGTGGGTGTTCAACAATAATTCAGAAATAAATCCATCATTGTAAAGGCAGATACGCAAATTTCTCCACCAGCAGCTGCCCAAATAGACCAGCTTTTTGGTCAATTGGAAGTCTATTTGAAACCTCATGCTTTGTTATTCCTAATCACTCTTCACACCAATACACCTTTTTTACAGCAGGAAAATCACAGGTGTTAAATCTTAATAACATTAATCTCTGTCCTAGTAAGCCATGACAGTGAGCCAGCAGGTACAACATCAGGACCCTGAAACTGAAGCAGCTAAATTGAATTTAGTCATCTTTATTTGTATTATTTACACTGTGTGCTTTTCCATCTGTGACATCTCAAAACGTCTTTTTGAAAAAGGCCTATTCTCATAGGTAGTGTTAAAAAGCATCCTGGGAAATGTGGAGAAATCAATTCAGTGAGGCAGGTTAAGTGAAAGTGAAAGAGGATAAAAGTCATGAAAAGGAATCACAAAATAACTCTTTGAAGGAACTGGACGTCACAGATTGTGATGATATCTGACAGGGTCAGAACATCCTGCAGTGAAATTCTTTAAATGGTCAAGGCTGTGTGTTTGCCTGTAGATGACTAAAGGCAGCGATATCCTCTCCGCACGGCCTAAGTATGGTCATTTTGAGGACAGAACACAATGTGCCCGGCCTGCACCAACTCACACAGTGAGTCATACCAATCCATTTCCCTCACTATTCATCATACTCCCTCTTCTCTCGCTTTCACAATTGTGTGCTCTCCTACACACGGATTTGTTCTTTTTGGCTTGTTACTCTCTCTAGATCTCATACAGATCATTTCAAATATTTAATATACAGTGGCCATTTCATGACTTCTCAACAGGCTCAGGTCAGCTGACCTATGTTGTCATGTTTTCCCTGATGTCCACTCGAAGCAGCTGCGTCACGGCACATTTCCACCAGATCTGGTGACGGAGGGCGTCAGAGCGCTTTCCATTAATTTCCTTTTGAAAGCAGGAGAGGCAGTCGCTCAGTGCATGGTGGGAGTGTTTCGGCGCGTTGGAAGGTGTCTGTATTTGCATAATGTTGGAAAATCTCAAATTTATGTAAAAGGAGCCCATCCAGCGTGACGGCGTCCGGCTTGCAAAACTTGGACCAAGCTGTCAAACTAAGCGATCTAGTTATAAAATGAAACAAGATTCAGCAGAAGCATAGCCTATTTCTCAGCTAAAATGTTTTCATAAGTAGATTTTGGTTAATTGTTTAGATGGAATAACAGAAAACATATGACCAGGTCGCCATGTTGTTTCCTGTTTGAAACAGTGAGCAGAGAACCAGGGACCAATCAGGTGCATTCCACGGTAGGGTACGCCACCGCTTGAGCGGCCAGTTGAGTGGAGCAGCGCGTCATCTGGTGTCCTTGACCGGATCTGGTGGACATGTAGTGTTAAGCTCCGGTGTCCAATGTCCACATTTCAGAAACGGAGAGTCTTCAAGCAGCTGATTTATGATTGGTAAAGTACTAGAATATAACAGTTTGCAGCTGTACTTCACTGGTTTTATTGAATGTATGCAGCACACTGCTTCAAAAGTAATCTATACTATTTCTTCTCCTAAAGACAAAGCTCATAACAAATTAAATATATCATTCAAATTTAAATATTACACTTTTGGTCAGTTTACAAGTGATATCGGCATTTTGTGCTTCAGAGACTCATCAAAAATAGATCTGGTGAGGAAAGACAGCGCAGTGCAGTGCAGAAAAGAGCTGGCCGTGAGTCCTGTGGACACTGGAGGTTAAGTTCGTCATGTTTAAATAAACTTTGTTAGACCCAGCTGTACTTTAGTATAGCGAAATGTATCGAAATGCATAGCATGTAGTTCCTCGACAGCATTAAACAAGATTGTTTTTAAATTACACCTGGACGTCACCTTAAATAAATGCTACCACTAATAGAAGTTAGCAGTTAGAAAGTAAGTAAATCTATATTAGAAAGTAGCTTTGCGTAATCCATACAGACTTGGTTTTGTTCCACATTAAGACATTAGAGCCAGGTAAGCACCTGGGAGAATGTTATATGGCAGTAATGGTGGGAACAACAAGGCTTGCACACAAGACCGAAAAACGCTTTGGGTACGGTTTATGTGTTTAGCTTGAACTGGTCAAGTTCAGTTCACACTGATGAAAGCAGAGCTGACCCTGAGTTTTAACTGTCCTAAATGCCCACCGTTCTTGCTTGCATTCACTAAAATGAATTACAATTTACAAAGGAATGAAATGCTGAAGAGGTGACACTCACAAACTTGCACATCAACACTCTCTTTCATCACAGTTGTTACACCCACAGCGTGTGGTTTCTCTGTAAAAAGAGATAACCTCCAGGAGAACATTTCATTGACGTGAGTCATGATGGAGAAGAGAGGATAGGAGAGGAGAGGAGAGGAGAGGGGGGCTTTTTACCTTGAATTCTGAGAGCCATTCTTCGACAACACCGCGCTCTGAACCCAGCATCTTCCTCAGAGACCCCCCCCTTGGCTGCCTGGTAGACAAAGAAACACAGAGGACAGGGGGGGGAGAGAGGGGAGATGGAGATATGGTGACAGGAAAGGAGAACAGAGATAGTGAGAGAGGAGGATACATGGGTGGGGGTAGAGAGGAAGAGAAGCAAAGCAAACAGTTAGTTAGAGGAAGAGAACAGTGAGTACTTACTCAGACCATATGTGAAATGACATAATGAGGGTCAATACCAGCGCTTTTCCATGTTTGAGCCCATTTGCTATTTTCAAACTACATGTATTTCATACTACTGCCAACCACTTTACAAAGATCACGTTAAAAACAAAAAAAGATTTTCTAATTTCATTTTCCCTACTAAATAGGCACCAATTTCTCTTCATTTCAGTTTAGTACTGTATGCAAACTAACCTGCAGAAACTTGGAACCTGCTTGAACCATAGATGTTGTGGTTATGCACATTAACCATTATGCTTCCAAGACGCTCAAGATTTTTTTTTTCCAACTAGCCTGTGATTACAACTGCAATGGTAAATAATAGGGATGCAAAATATATATCTGTACTGATAAATTATCAGCCGCTAGTTATTATGTATTATTCTGATAATTAAATTATAGCTGCTAAATTATCAGACAACAATACGAAGCCAAATTGCTTTCATTGACTTAACAAGTGCAGCATCTACACACTCCAATACAGTAGGTGGTGGTATGCTCCTTTAAAGTTGGTTTTCGATCCACCAATAAACACAGAAGAAAATCAAGCGCAGCACGCTGACTAGAGGGCCAAACATGTCGTCGCTAGTGTGGACGTTTTTTGATGTATTTGAAGAGAAAAAATAAATGAATATTTGAAGAGTCAGAACTGTTTTTTGTTTTTGTTGTGTTAACATTAGTGATGTCAGTTAGATTAGGTTCGGTCAGAGCTATGGAATATGAAATCATCCATCTTTGCTCACTACATCTAACCTTTCTTACCCTCAGGTGTGAATAAACTAGAGGTAATAAACTTCTTTTTAAAAACAAAAATGGGAAATTATCAGATATCGTATCAGTATCGGCCATGAGAAGCAGGTAATTATCGGTATTGGCTGAAAGAAATCCATATCGTGCATCCCTGGTAAATAACTTTGAAAATAAAGGAAAACAAATGTTCATTTTACCTGTTTAAGGTCTTGCAAGTTGAAATAAATAAAAAACATTCCCTGCATGTTAAACAGTAATTAAAACTATGATATGCTTTGGAAAGAGTTCAATAGTGATGTTAATTGTGGTAAATGGGATGCAACATGTAGAAACACCTCCGAGTGTGAAAGCTGTGATGCTGACCACCTCACTGTTGCATAAGGAGCCACCTAAGTGCCCTTGCCTGTCACTGTGGATAAGTGATGACATGAACATGAACCACTACAGGCAGTCATATGGGCTTTCCCATGACTATTCAAATCTGAGGTGGCCAAGCTTGAGTGTTTTTGGTCCGTGGCTCACGTGCATTCTTAGGAAATCTAGCCAAAAAAAACCTTAGTTAAATTAAAACATAACGCTAGAGATCTGAATTTGAAATGTTCATTCATACACATTTTATTCATAGCACACCAAGAGAGATGAGATAACAAAAGACAGTTAGTCCCTAGTCTCTTCATACATATTCTGATCTCGAGCTACAGGCACACTCTTATCCCCGGTCTTGTTCTCGGTATCCAGCAGCTAAAATTAACTTCAGCAAACTGCCCAAAATAAAAAAGCCATTTCTCCTTCAGACATCATCCCACGGAAAATATACTCTCATTAATTATCCCATAAAAAGGCTAGCTATGACGGAGCCATGTGTCGCAGCAAGTGTGTGTGTGTGTGTGTGTGTGTGTATAGGCTGGCGGAGTGAGAGGTGGGGCAGTCTCCGACTCCAGCGACAGTTTGGATACAGACTGTAGGCGATAGCAAGAGACACAGTGTGCCAAGCTGCCAAAATGACAGACATAAACAATGCTTATGTAATTTTAGAGTGAGGGTACATCTTATCATGAATGTCAAATTCCTTTCACACAATTTGACAACATTCACTTAAGACCATCATGATTTAGCTACCATTGTTAGCCTTTAAGAAAGCCTAAAGCACACAAGATGAGCATTACAACATGCAACAAAACTAGAAAAAGTACACTGAGTAAAATCTATAATCATCAACTTTGACTGGGTGGTAAATTCAAAAAGTTATTAAAAGGAAGAAAAGGGTCTTGAATGGAAAAGCAACCAAACCCGACTGAGTCACACTGGAGCCTTTCTGAAAACACAGTCCTATAGTTAACATGCCATGCATCCTCAACATGTCTTATCTTTTCATTATGGAAATGCTTGAAGATTGTGTCATTGACAATGACCTTGTAATTTCAAGGACATGGTGCTACTGTAAAAATGTGTTAGTCAGACAGAAGTTTGGTTTCTTACTTCTGCCACCTGTGTTCATTCACAACGGCTCCACAACCTTTGCCCTTAGAAAAACTATGTGGCTAATCTGGTGTGTGAATTTATTTTATTAATATATGTATTTATTTTTCTTTATTATTATTATTATAATTATTATTATTATCAATAATAATAATTTATTTTTTACTATACATTTTTATATTATCATTTATTTCTTCTTCTTCTTTTTTCTTCTTATTTTTTATTATTATTACCATTTTTTCTCCTGCCTTGTTTTTGAAAACTTTTCCAATATACAGTTACTATCTGTTATTATGTACATATTACTTTATTTGTTATGGTTTAGGTTGTTGT
>CAKAOH010025763.1:0-11386 GCA_916701665.1 Sebastiscus tertius | reverse complement strand
ACCCTCACAGGTACTACATTTAGCATAAAAAAATATGCTCAAATCATAACATGGCAAACTGCAGCCCAACAGGCAACAACAGCTGTCAGTGTATCAGTGTGCTGACTTGACTATGACTTGCCCCCAAACTGCATGTGATTATCATAAAGTGGGCATGTCTGTAAAGGGGAGACTCGTGGGTACCCATAGAACCCATTTTCATTCACATATCTTGAGGTCAGAGGTCAAGGGACCCCTTTGAAAATGGCCATGCCAGTTTTTCCTCGCCAAAATTTAGCATAAGTTTGGAGCATTATTTAGCCTCCTTCACGACAGGCTAGTATGACATGGCTGGTATCAATGGATTCCTTTAGGTTTTCTAGTTTTATATGATGCCAGTATCTTCCCTCTAGTTTGATGGCGTTAAAACAAATTTGCATTAACGCGCGTTTATCGGTTTAACTTTGACAGCACTAATTTGTTCACTTAACACTGAGCCTAAGATAAGAAGCCGTCTTCTAAAAAGCAAATGAAATCAGAAACACGAGTCAGTTTGTAATGTTTAATTTAGATTGTTTAATGTTAATTCCATGCTGTGTTTCAGTAAGAACAATACAGATTCCCTGTCTGTGGCTCCAGTCAGATATCCAGTAGTACAAATCAGCTCCAAGTTACACATAATGAAGCAAAACAAGAAGAGAAACAAAGGAAAACAGCGAAGAAAGAAAACGTCCGAAACCAAGAGGGGCTTTAGTAAAAAGTAGGGGGAGAAGCAGCAGAAGAGAATATGTTTTTAACTCATGCAAGCACCGACAATCCTTTCCATTTTAGGGCTCTCTGTGGAGGAGCGGGGGCCAAATTGAGACTTGTCTTTTACACAAGTGTGAAATCTCCCAAGTTGTTTTTTTTTTTTTTTTTTTTTTTTTAATTTAATATGTTTTTTAAATTACAACCACCACCTAGCTATAAGTCAACCTTCAGAGATTCAGCATGTGTGCACAGTTACAGTATTTCAGCACAAATACAGTCCAAGGACAACTACAAAAACATGACAACAGAATCACTATGGTGTAAAAGTTAAGCACTTCTTTGCTCCACGTGGATATCGCGAATTTTGCCAACTTCCTCTGAAAACCTAAGTTAACAAAAAGGGCACTTGTAGTTTTTCCAAATTGCCCATGTAAAGGTAAAATGATTCGCATGACGTTTCACTAAAAACAGAGATAAAATAGCTCCCATAACTAATAGTCAACATTATCAGTAATAAAAGTTAATTTCTTTAATTACATTAAGAAAAAAAATTCTCAATACATCCAGCAACTGATAAAAATATTGAGGAAAAAGCAAAAAAACAAAACAAAAATACAATAATGAAAACAAAGATAACATTTCAGAACCGCTTGTACCAGGACAAAAAACACAAAAACAACCCAGGGACTCTCTTTATCTTTGTCTTTCTAACATTGTATTTCCTGTCTCAATTAAGTGCTATTTACTTGAATGATGTAAGGGCTAATATAAAAATAAAAAAGAAGAGAAAGAGAAAAATAAACTTGTTAACTCCTTGGCCCTGCTGGGTCACGGAGCTGCAGAGGTGGAAGAAAGGAAAGGGAAGGGAGAGGAGGAAGAGGAAGGGGACTGGCAGAAAGGGAAGAAGAGTTGGAGGGAGAAGGGGGGTGGGGTTGGAGCAGGCTGCAGGTGGAGGGACGAGGAGTGTGAGGAGGTGGGGGGTGGAGGGGAGGGGTCTCAAGTTGTTGGCTGTTGGTGGCGTCGTCTCACTAGTCATCACACTCAACATCTTGCACTTGTTGCTCTTGTCCGGTTGTCTCGTCACCTGATCAAGAGAAAAGAGATGGTCAGTGTTTTCTCAAAGTGTCTCCAGGACTGCAGAGGACATTAGTGGCCATTATTCTCCATTTTTATAAATAACAAAATACTGGAATTAATATCAAAAAGCAGGTGAAAGAGAAAATAAATAATAATAAAAGGGCTTGACCCAATTCAGCCCCTCATTTCTGTTTTTTCCCCATTTTGTCTTCAATTTCTATTAGGAGCTGCATTTTCTGAGCCATCTTCGCTGTAAGAGGATCTTGTTTACTGTGACTGGTGAACAGTGGTGGAACGAGTATTCAGACCCTTTTATTTGAGTAAAAGTAGCACTACAACAGTACAAGGTACTCCTTAAGGAAAAGTCCTGCATTTAAAAAGGATGCTTAAGCAAAAGTAGTATCAAATGTACTTTAATAGTAGGGCTGTCAAAGTCAACGTGATACTAACGCATTAACGCAAATTTGTTTTAACGCCACTAATTTCTTTAACACAACTTTTAGGTTTGTAGCGGGCTCAGTTTTAAAGCTAGAGTGAATATACTGGCATCATATGAAACTAGAAAAACCTAAAGAATTATTAGGAATATTCATTGGTACCTAGCATGTCATACTAGCTTGTCGTGAAGGAGACCAAAAACTGTGCAAAATTTTGGTGAGGAAAAACTGGCATGGCCATTTTCAAAGGGGTCCCCTTGACCTCTGACCTCAAGCTGTGTTATATTTGTCATTGCTTTGTGTTGTTAATTGATTTCAAATAAATATATACATACAATTGCATAAAGCAGCATATTTGCCCACTCCCATGTTGCTAAGAGAATTAAATACTAGACAAATCTCCAATTAAGGTACATTTTGAAGAGATAAAAAAAGTGTGATTTATTTGTGATTAATCATGATTATCTATGAACAATCATGCGATTAATTGTGATTTAGTATTTTTAAAATCGACTGACAGCCCTAATTTTAATATTTAAAATGATCAGAAGTGAAAGTACCCGTTATGCATGTGTGATGGTCAGCTGTATCTTGCAACGCCGGCTCAGACACTCTTAAGGTGGGCTGTTCAGGGAGCTGTCCACTTGTGATCAGATCACTGAGGACGCATTAATACCAGGTCTGAACAGGGCCTACGTTCACAGGGATTCTTGATAGCCAATCTGAGTTAGACTTAAGTTAACATCACGTGAAAACACACACACTATCACGATGGAGAAACCCTATTTGAACTGGCTGTGGTGCAGCCTCTTACAGAGTTAATACAGTTAGTTAATACAGAATCCAACAGAATGAGTGAGTGACAAAGCAACAGGTGAGTGGGTTGAATTATTAAACCATGACACATAGCAAGGCTTGGGTGAGCAACACTTACAAAGTACAGTTAACATGGGAAATGAACAGTCAGGTTAGTTTCCTTTAGGTCTCTAGAGCAGAGGGAACTAGGAAAAAAAAAGAGTAATAAGAGTAGTAAGAATGACGAGTCACGGAGAAATAAAAAGGTGCTGGTGAACGGCCTGCAACACAGCCAATGCAAACTATGAAGGAATAGAAAGTGAAAAACGAAGCTGAAAGGTTGAGTGGTTTGACATTGAAATAAAATCAAGCTGTAGCTCAGTGTTTATTCAGTGAGAAATAGTGACTGTTGTCTTTCTGCTGTTCATAAGAAGACCAAGTGTGGTGAGACTTTTTCTACATAACTTCAGGTAGCTTGGCAGTTGTCGAGCGCAAACATTACAGCTCAAAATCAGGACCTCCAGTATTCAGAGCTGGGAAGCAGCTCGTCCTGTCGGTCTGTAAAGCAAACGTTAGCTCAAGCAGCTTAAGTGCAGAGCTGTCAACAGCAGCGCTTGGGGCACAGTCCAGTGTACGAGCTTAAACCGGTTGAACCGGCATTTGTCATTATGACAAATTATGCTTCTCTTACTGTATACCAACACAATACGTAAACAAGTAGATGGCACTTAAAAACGGCCTTGGCCATTTTCACACAGCAGTAATGTGAGCATCAAAGCTTGACGTGGCATTCGACACGTTTCCTTCATCTGCTATCATTCGGAATGTGAGACCCTTGGACCCCCTACTTCCAACGCCCTTCTGATCCAAGATGGTGGAGATGGCCTCATCGGACTCAAAAAACACTGCACCTTTATTCCTGTTTACAATCCTTTACATGATGTGTTGAGAAATTACCATCGTGCATGGGAACAGAGGCAATGCTAAAAATGTATTATTGTGGTGCCAAAAGGCTGGGTGAATGTAAAAGTTAGCTGCACCAGCACAACCAATGTAAAAGGTTAGTCTGGAGCCCTGCCTAACAAGCAACTCTATTTCTCCATCTGTAGTTTAGTAGTTTATTCTGTGTGTAGTTTAATCTACGGCAATTTAAAACAATATTGGTCAGGGAAATTGGTTAGATATTTTCCTCAAATTCTTCAGTCTGGAATCAAATGCTTCAAGGTGGAAAAGCAGGTGATCTTTGTTAGGTAGGATGGTTATGACTTCAGCTCAGCCACATAGACACCAGTAAGACAGAACAGAACTTCTGTAACAGACCAACTTCGAACCCGGGCATGCACTCTGTGAGCAGCAGGATCCAGGTCCTGAAAGCTTAAGCTGATACAAAGACTGGCTTTTTAAGTCATGGCTTAACTTTTCACCGTCTCTGACCTTCAATGACCAGATTTCCTCGTTGCAAGTATTGTCAAACATACATCTATATATCAGGCAAAATCACATTGCCTTCACTTGGATCGCTATCGGACAGGAGCAGATCCTCTGTGGCCATTGTAGCTGAATGAATAGACGATGCAAAAAAAAGGAGGAAAAAAAGCTGCGCAGCATTCGAATGTTGATTTTAGAATTCAAATGTCAATGTTATGAATGAAACTTTGAAGCTTCAGACTATTCGGTACAGCCCTAGAAATTGGAATTATGTAGCCCAAGAAAACCACACCCAATTACAATTACTTATGGCTGTTAGCTTTGTGTATTGGACCCCAGTACAATTGGATGTGTATAGAACCAGATTAGAAACCAAACCTGCGGGCACAGTGGTAACGGATGCAACATGACAATTTGGATTTCCTATTTGGCTGATTGCTGTGGTTACTACCAGCTGTGACAGATGTGGCTGGTATTGTTTTCACCTTGTGAGTCATCACAGCAAAATGTGGCCATGATGATGGCAAAACCTACTGTAGCGGGGACACCATATTTATTTGTGGCAGATTTTGTCACCGTTCAAGATGCAGTCATGAAACTTTAGTTGAGATCAAAATGAAGACCGAGTTCGAAGATCATGATTATTTATAGATTAGGGACAAAATATTTTTTTTCACATTACACATTTAAATAGACAGAGCGCTGCTTTCACTTCCATGTTGTGCTACATTCCAATGATCAAAAACCCTAAATGTTATCCTTTTACTTTATTATTGTCATCTATAGTGGTTATTTGCATAAAAACAGAATTCAAATGATTAGGAAATAAATTATTGTATTTTTATTTAAATATTGGCATTCTAATTATGTATTATAAGCTGCTTAGAGCTAGTGTTATGGAGTTATACAGTTCATTATTCTCTCTCTAATAACTATCTTTTCTTGCTGTGAAAACATCTCCTTTAAACTGGATTTATTCAAGTTTCTCACCAAAAACTGCATTTTACAATATTACATTTGAATGCATCATGACAGCTTTATAATTTACCATCACCCAATACTCATTTGTACTGAGTAGAGCTTGAACGCACCATAATAATGGAACATCAGTGATTACTATGAGCAGCATCCTGGGAATGAATTACAATACGAGTGTCTGATTAAGTTAGTTGTTCCAAATGTTTTAAGGTTGCTCATCCACGACTTATTTTGGACTTAGAGTTGTGACAAATTGCAGCTTTATGTCGTCTTCATTCACACTGAAGAACTTCCACACCGATGACGTGTGTGTGCGCGCTACGGGCTGTGCTGCTGTGTGCCAACGTAAAACCATCATGTGGCGGCCGCACGTGTGTGTGATCGGCAAAACAAAATCGGATATACGAGACTGCTGAAAACCGTCCAGCTTCGATCAGCTGCTGACTGATGGTGCATCTCTAGCTGTTAGTTTAGGAAGCGCTTGATTTATGCAGCAGTTTTCTGTGAGCGGAGCACTCATTTTAAAACGTCAATATCGCAGTCGATCATGTTCATTTAATGGTGGGAAGCCAAAATCTTGATTGCAACTAATATTCGATTAATTGTGCACCCCTAATGTCTTAAAAAGCTACAATCAGTAATTCAATGTAAAGCTTACTTTGCCATGTAAAAATGGAAGGGCAGTGTTTTCAGTGTGTTTTGCGCTATCAATGACTGGACAACATTACATCTATCAAGCGGCTCACAGTATTAACACACGCTATAAATTCAGTGTAGAAAGGTTTTTAGGCAGGTAAGAGGAGATGACCATGAGATGAGGCTCTTACCGTCTCCCTGCATATCTGAAGTCCATAGTGTCAGGTTGTCACGTAACAACTGCATGATAAGTGTGGAGTCCTTGTAGCTGTCTTCATTCAGTGTGTCCAGTTCTGCGATGGCGTCATCAAACGCAGCCTTTGCCAACCTGAGCAAAACACACTTGTGTTGGAATCACTTCATACTTTAACTGCATCAGAACATGTACTCACACATAACATTTTACTGGTTGTTTTTCAAGCTGCCATGGTATCCGTCTGTGTCATATGTATATGTGAACACAAAAGCTACACAGGAATGGCTTAAACGCAACAATGTTAAATGTGGCTAAGTCGAGGTCTAGCTCTCAATCCAATTCAGAATAGGCAGGAGTTGGAACTTGCCGTTCAATCACTATTACCATGCAACCTGGCGGAGTTAAGGCCCTGACACACCAGGCCGACGGTCGACCGTCGGACAGTTTGGCGCCGTCTGTGAGCGTCTGTCGGCCTACTTTTTGCGGTGTGTCCCGCATCTTCGACTCTAGTCTGCCCGTGTCTAAGGTTAGCCCATCGGTGAGAGAAATCACTCCGATTGGCTGTTCAGCTTATAGGAATTAGTGCACGATAAGAGAAACGGAAGTGAGAAAAGCCAATGAGTAAAGTCAAGAGCGCACACACAAAAGGCTCTTCTCATTTTTCATCTTCATCTCATCTGATCATTCCAACAGACGGATATTTGCACAACAACACGGCCATCTGGAATGAAGCTAAGTGGTGAGTGAGAGTGGTGTGAAAACGGTCGGCAAAACACCGCCTTGTTTCATGTTAAGTATCATAACAACGGCTTGTATATCTGCAGTCCTCGGTCTTCTGGTTTCCGTTTTTGAATGACGAATACAGGCTACCGCCACCTGCTGGTGTGGAGAGTTATTTCCTCTCATGCAGGCGCAGAACGTACATGCTAACTGGCTGTCAGTTGTAGTCTTTGCGGTGTGTTCAAATGCAACTTTTTGGCTGAGAGAAAGGCGACATAAGGCGACGCAACAGTTGTCCTTCATCACCGCTAGTTCTTTGATGACGGTTTGGTGTGTCCTGACCATTATAGCAATGAAAAATTGCAGTGTACAAAGGTGCCACGCCTAAATACTGAGGTGGGTGAATATTATTAACCATTTTGTGTTACAGACTTAATTTAGATCAATCTATAGAGGTTTGTTTTATTTAGTTCAATAAATGTAAATTTGTAGTAAAATGGAGTAGTTACGGATGGCAACCGGGAAAGGTTAGTGAAGGTGGACTAAAAACAAAAGATCTTCAAGTTCTTCATCGACTCAGAGCTCCTACACTTTGAATCTTTAACAAAAAAAACAGCAACTTCCGATCATATTCTGGAAGGTGCTATGTACATAAACGATTATACTCTACTTTACCTGTGTTGATGAAACTAAAGACAAACAGAAAAAAGTACTGCAGAAACAGTAACCTGCAAGCGCGGTCAGGAGAGTTTAGGATCTCATAGTAGAAGACGGAGAAGTTGAGGGCAAGGCCGAGGCGGATGGGATGCGTGGGTTGCAGCTCCGACATGGCTATATCGGTGGCAGATTTGTAGGCCACCAGGCTGTTCTCTGCTGCCGCTTTTCTTTCGTTGCCAGTGGCAAACTCTGCCAGGTACCTGTGGTAGTCACCCTTCCTGCAATTTGGGGAAAAAAAACAAATGGCCACAAAATTAGCTTTCACAATTATGGTGTTTCCTTTGGATGGAAATCTTACATGTATGATACAATTACAAGTTCATTGTTCTGCTGTTTATGGTCTTGATGGAGCTAGCTGTGCAACTCATTACACATTACCCCTTCACATTAGGGGTGTCACAATGCCAGAAATGTAGCAGTCAATACCTGAAGTCCAAGATCCTCGATACTAATTCGATTCCACGGCAAAAACAAAAGTAAAACAATAAATCCCATGTACTTCAACATATACTCCATTATTACCGTTTGCATACTGGTTTTTGTTAGGAAGACAAACAGGTCCTGCGACCTGAGCGATTCATTTGCAATTAACTATGGACAATCATGCAATTAATCATGATTTGAATATTCAAATCGATTGACAGCCCTAAGTTGAACACATGATACCATTATAATTTACCTTCGCCCAATAATCATTTATTATTTATATATTTTTTTACTGAATAGAGCTTGAACATCTTATAATGTAAATGTAATGGCACATCCCATTAACATTAGGTGTTAGCGCCGTGCAGGACTGCACTGCTTACTGCTAACAGCTAACATTAACTAGCTCTTGTCGTGCCAATTTCAACATGGATTTGTTGATCACAATGTAATATTATCAGGGAAAGAATAGGGTGCGTCCCCTGGATGCATTGATAATGAGTTTACTGTGTCCCAAACCCATTTTCTATTGTCCCCGAGACGCCGTTAGTCTTGAGCAAAGTATTGGATCTCAGACATACCTACTTCACTTTATATACACTGCAAGATATTCCTAAAGTGTCCCATTTGTGAACCTCCCTGACATGGCCATGGTTTCCACAGATACTTTGTCAAATTTCCTGACCTTTTCTGTCTCGAATTTGCCAGTCAATATTCCATTTTTAACCTTATGAATATGTCAAATAATGCTCAAGCACAAAAACATACTCATCGTTCAGTGCAAGGACTGGAGACGATTCATCTATTCCTCTACTAATTTACATTCAGACCCCAAAGCACTTACATTTTGTGGTAGAAGACCCTAGACTCTCCTATGCCAGCAGAGGGGATTAGGTGCTTGTCCAGTGCAGTCAGAATGTCTTCACAGATCGACTTCAGCTCCGTCTCAACCTGCCACCAAACAAACAAACCAAATAAATATGATATTTCAATCAGAAAAAATATTTTGATTATTTTCCACTGAAGCCCTCCCCCAAGTCCAAATTATACTTTCCGCCTCTGTGTAGGTTCCAAGGTCCATGTAAAGTAAATTTAGTCATTTGCACATGTTTATGAGGACCAAACGTATGACTGCGTATGTGCCGACAAACATTTGTGACACCCACTGTAGCTGCCCGTGTCCTTTTTGGGACTATATCTGCCCTTTTAAACCCCGTGCTATCAACCTGTAACAATTGTGTCCCCCAAGGGAGTTTGAGAACGACAAAAGAAATGAAGGTACAACAACAGGATTACCCATCTCTGAATCCCATTAGATCATTGACTACAGCCCAACCGCCTCTCCCATCTCTCTGACACACTCTGGCCCCTCCCAGATTAATAGCCAGCTCTTATTACCCTTCATAAAGGCAAGAGAGAGTGGGGGCTTTGCCAACTATGACTCAGATGCAGTCTGTCCAGTAGCTGCTCATAGTGTGTATTATTAATATGAGCTAATGATCTCACATTAGCACAGCAAATCTGAGATTCTTTGAAACATATATTTGGGACAATGGGACATGGTAAATCCATGTACGTGCTCCTGACTCACGCTGTCTAAATACAAATGCTAAGCTTGTTTGCTTACCGTTTGCCTGTAATCCTGGATCATCTTTGCTTTCTCGTCCCCGCACTTGTCATTTGTCTTCGCTTCGATACTGCTGATTATCCTCCAGGAGGCTCTCCGAGCTCCAATCACATTCTTGTAGGCCACCGATAATAGGTTCCTCTCCTCCACTGTGAGCTCCACGTCCATGCTTGCCACGCCCTTCATAGAGTTCACCATCTCTGTTGAGGAGACACACGCAACACTCCTTTAAGAACTTCTCATCAACCTTACATCTTGAGAGTGACTACACCTAACAACTAGCTGTTGCCATCTTCTCATCATGTTGTCTGACTAATGTGTCTAAAAATGTGAGATTTGATGTCTGATCTCTTTAATCTATAGCATCAATTCCATTATTATGCTGTGACATAACACCTCAAACCAGCAAACAGAGATTCAGATGTATTCGGGTAACTACCAATATTATGCCATTTCCACATAATTTTAAATATTTTAATTTGAAAATATGCATTACAGAACTGAAGGCAAATAAATGAGCTTTACAAATCCATGAGTTTTTGGTTGGGAAAAACTTGCATTATAGATGAAGTGTTCAAGCTTACAGAATTTGCAAGTCAGGTTTAATCGTTAAAGGACAGAGGGTGCTAAGAGTACATGTTAAGGCGGCTTCTTTACCAGCATCAAACCTCCATCTATTCTCTGGCAACAATCAAAAACACATACACATGGCCCGTTGCTAAGGAGGGGCATTGACGCTGTCACCCGCCCATGGCCCACACTTCAACCTCCAAAAAATGAATTTTCAAGTAAAAAGAAACAACTTGACCGATTAACAATGGCTGCATCCACAGCAATGTGTGAAAATTTATTGTGAGAAAGTTTTTATTAACAAGTGTTGATTGATGCACAATGTACGGTAAGTAAGGCACAGCTGGTCCAGAGGACATGCCACACAAAGTGTCGCCCTCAAACACACACAGCCGTGGGAAGGAAAGAGTTCTGCAGCATCGCCCCACCCTCAGGTAGCTAAGGTATATTATGTGCATAGTTTTCTTCCCAGGCATGTCACGCCCTACCTCTACTGGTATCTGTCATCTGTGATATCTTTTGTTTTAATTATTGCATGCTTTTCAGATGGTTTCCTATAATATGCTGTGCAGTGTCCTGTAGGCCTATTGATCTGCTGTGGCAGAAAGGTTTGGCCTGGATACAGACAGCCTCCCTAGCATGAACAAAATATAAATCAAATGCAGCTTAACCATCGGCAACACTTAAAATATGTGCGTTTGTCCTGAGTGACAACTCTGAGCTGTCAGAGTAGTTATACTGGTTCTCTTTTTTTTTTTTTGTTAAGTGTTTCCTTTTGTACATGTTATGTACTTGTAAGTTGTCTTTGGAACAGAGAAATCAAGGGCCCAGCTTCTCTTGTAGTGGATTTGTGGTAAATGCCCTTGAAAATGTGAGATGTCTTTATTATAAAAGACATAAAGCACAAAAAAAATGTAGTTATACCGATGGCAAAAGCTCCTTACATGTCTAAATATTGCTGTATTCATACAGTCATATTGTTTCGCTGACCAAAGGTCATATGGTGCTGTTCAAGATGTGATTCTAACAATGGTGCAAGGGAATTATATA